>CAIGQW010053582.1:876618-886981 GCA_903798125.1 Danio choprae
GAAGAATAAGTATAATAACATATAATAAGATTTCAATTCAATTTATTTATAAAACACATAGCACCACAAGTGGAACTAAAAGTGCTTTCAAAGAAAAAACTATAATAATAAAAAAAACTTTCTTCATATGTTGAAAAGTGAGGAAGTGAGGCTAGATTTTAGTTTAGATATTAATCTAAGGTGGAAAAACTATTCTTAACATCAGCATTGATCTTTTGGTTAAATGTGAGGTCAGACTCAAAGATGGCACCAAGGTTTCTCACATTAGACAGTTTGTTGTGGTTGTTTCAGGAAGCATCCCTAGGCAGTCATAAACATCCTCAACACACCCTATATTACTTAAAAACATGACTTCTGTGTGTGTGTTGTGTGTGTGACAAGTTACCAAACCAAGGCCTTACTTCAAACAAATAAAGGGGCCGGATGGCACAATATATATTCATGATTCAATATAGATATGAGAATCATCTGCATGCAAATGATAATGAATCTCATGTTTCTCAAAAATAAAAACTAAAGAAGGTATATAAAATAAATATAAGATTGGTCCTAAAATAGAATCCTGAGGAACCCCACATACAAGAGGGGAAACAGTAGAAGAAAAAAAAATCCCCTAAACTTACTGAAAAGGTCCTATTTTTCCAAGTAAGACTATGCAAAATTATGCATGAATGCCAACCTGGTCCTTGAGTCATGCGAGGAGAATGCCATGGTCAACCATATCAAAAGCCACAGTAAGATCCAACAAAATTAAAATAACAGAGTCTCCAGAATCACTGGACACTTACACTGCGGACAATTTAGCTTACCCAATTCACATATATCGCATGTCTTTGGACTTGTGGGGGAAATCGGAGCACCCAGAGGAAACCCACGCCAACACGGGGAGAACATGCAAACTACACACAGAAATGCCAACTGACCCAGCTGAGGCTCGAACCAGCAACCTTCTTGCTGTGAGGCGAACGTGCTACCCACTGCGCCACTGTGAGGCCTATTTTATATTACATAATATTACATTATATTATATTATATATGGCCTCACGGTGGCACTCATTCCGCTGTGGCAGTCCGCTGTGGCGACCCTAGATTAATAAAGGGATTAAGCAGAAATGAAAATGAATGAATGAATATATTATATACAACAGTTTTTTTGGTTCTCGAATCTGATTGGCTGACAGCCTATTCACGAATCATAGCAGTACTGATATACAGCCATATCGCCGTGCTACCTGTAGGAAATTGCTCATATTTAATTAAATTTAATTTAATTTTATTTTATTTTATTACTTTAAAGAGATTTAATTTACGAATAACAACAGATAACAATAGATTTGTTCCGTTGTTCTACCCTGTTGCAGATTCTTCTTATTTTGTTCTTTTCAATTTCAAAACCTCACACTACACGTTCACAAATCCACCCCTCGGCTACATTTAGCTACAATGAAACATCA
Source organism: Danio choprae (assembly GCA_903798125.1). Classification (NCBI taxonomy): domain Eukaryota; kingdom Metazoa; phylum Chordata; class Actinopteri; order Cypriniformes; family Danionidae; genus Danio; species Danio choprae. The sequence continues at coordinate 878,073 of CAIGQW010053582.1, forward strand.
CTCCACCACGTATGTGACAAATCAGAGTGTAAGAGTCTGTTATTGGGAGCAGTAATACGTTTTGCCTTCATTTCTGGGCTGCAGTGATAGAGAACAGTGTGCCTGAAGTGTGTCAAGCTCTTATCTTTCTCTTCCGTTCATTGTAATATTGAGATTTACCAAAATTTGTAATGCTTATTTATTTCTGCCCTCCCCTCAAAAAAAAAAAAAAAAAAAAAAGGGAATCCATTTTAGCTGAGTGCTTCATATATCCCTGGAGGTAGGGAATGGTGATTGCTGGGCTGGACATGAATGCATTATGCATGAAGTTTGCCATGTCTCTCTAGATCTCTCTAGCCTTTAGCACAACTCCAGTATTTTCCTCAAATGAGAAGGGGACTGGAAGTATGGAGGCCTGTTTCTGCCACAGGATATAATAATTATCTCATAATAGTAATTATAATAATTATCTTGTGATTTTTTTCTTTGTTCCTTAGAGTTGCGAATTTGCTTCACATAACTACGACTTTATCTGAAGTTTAAAGACCCAGATATCACAGTTGCATCTTTATTTCCTGCAAATTCTGACTTTATTTTCACAATTGTGAGGACATATTCTGACTTTTTTCTTTAGAATTGCACGTTTATTTCTCATAGATTCCCCCCTTTTCAATTCTGACTGGATTCCTTACAATCCTTTTTTTTTATTTCTTGAAATTACAAATTATTCATGACTTTATAACTTCAAGTTCTGATGTGAGTTTACATCTACATTTTCAGCCCCCCTCTAATATAGTAACATTATAGCTTATGTTCCATCTTCATTTACGACAAATCGGATAACAAATCTTACAATTATGTTTATTGCAATTCTGACTTTACAGTTTGAGATTCTCCCATGCCCCCCCTCCCCCATTAGAATACTATGTTTCTCCTAGTTTCAAGTTTATAGCCTATCTTGTAATTCTGTTTCGCCACAATTGTTTATTCTAAAAGTAAGAATTGTGAGAAAACTAATTGTTTTGTGTAGTTTTTTTTTTCTTCAAAATTGTTGCTTTACTTTACTAATGCTTTTATCACCAGCAGGGTGGATTACTGTAACGACCTCCTCACTGGCCTTCCCAAAATGACAGTCAGACAGTTGCAGCTCATCCAGAACCAGAAAATCAGAGCACATCACACCTGTCCTCAGGTCTTTGCAGTGGCTCCCAGTTACATTCAGAATAGATTTTAAATTATTAAAATTATTATTATTACTTGTCTATAAATCACTAGATGGCCTAGGACCTCAATACATTACAGATATGCTGAATGCAAACCTAACAGATCACTCAGATCTTTAGGATTAAATAAATTAGAAATTCCAAGGGTTCAAAGCAGGTGAATCCACCTTCAGCCACTATGCCCCCCGCTGCTAGAATCAGTTTCCAGAAATGATCAGATGTGCTCCAACATTAGACACATTCAAATCAAGACTAAAAACACATCTGTTTAGCTGTGACCTAACTGAATGAGCACTGCTACTTTCAACAGATCACACTATTATGTCTTTCTGTTTCAATTTAATTTTTTAAAACCTATTTAACACATTTTAATCTGTTTTTATGTGTTTTTTTAGCATTTTTATTCTTTGTTTTTATTTTCTTATACTTGTCTCATTTATTCCTGTTTATGTAAAGCAATGTTATTTACAATTATGTATGAAATGTGCTATATAAATAAACTTGCCTTGCCTTTATTTATCACACTTGCACATTTATTACTCTGTTTACATATTGCTACTTTTGAATTTATATATAAATATATATATATATATTTATATATAACTATATATATATATATATATATATATGTTTAAATTCTGACTTTATCTTGAAGTTCTTATCTATGGTTTTAGGTTATGTTGCAATTCTGACTTAATTTTTTTCCCTAGAATTGAAACTTTCTAGATTATATAACATTCTGACTGTATTTATATCAAATCTTAGTTTATTTATTTTTGCAATTCTGACTTTACAGCTGGCGATTGCTTTTTATGTCTCAGATTTGCAACTTTTAAGTTAATAGGCTCTCTCGTACTGTACGAAGAGTCATAGTTGTGAGATAAAACTTACAAAATTATGAGATAGAAGAACTTTTGATTATTTTTTTAATTCTGTGGTGAAAACAAGTTTCCACACTGGAAAAGATCAAGAAACATATATAATTTGAAGGACATATTCACAACATCACTGTAACAAGCAAGCCTGCAGTCGTAAATGGCGCCATCCTTCATACAGTACAGTACTTTTTGATCTATTGCGTTTGGAAATGCCTCTGGTAGAGCTGTATGTCAATGAAGTTGCCCTGAGTCAAGGACAGAAGCTCTGGGTCACCTGGACGGCCCTTAGGCAACCAAATAAGGTTTGTGTGTGTTTCTGTGCGTGCGGGGATCAGGAGAGATCCGACAGATGGTTGGAGGTGGTTTATTCACAGCAACAGATTTGTAGAGCAGGAAAGCTTGGCGTTCTCATTGGGACTAGTGGAGATGAATAATTTATATCTCATGAATTATCTGCCAAGGAACAAACCTTCGGAATGCTGTTCCCTTTAATTAGGGAAAAGTGGCCAATAGTCACTTAATGCTACATTTAGTTGCATTAGTGGCTGAAATAGTGGACCCGAGGCGATAAGCTGTGTCTTACCCATAGATCAGTGGATCTCGGCTTGTTTTGCTTCAGGGGTCTGATTTCACAGTAGCAAAACATCTGGTGGCGGACTAACATCGTTTTTTAGTGAAATCGTTTTTTTTTACTTTTGTTTTTGAACATGCGTAAAAATAAATATATTAATTTTTAACATGAACCATATAGACTCAGTACTATGCACCTTTTTTATTTTTTTTTTTTTTTTTGTCATTTTAGTCATTTTAATATTTTTATGGGTGATAAAGGAGGTGAATGAATAAATGAATGAACGACTGAACGAACGAATGAACAATATAAAAAAATAAGTAATTGCTTGATTAAAAAATAAAGTAAACCACTTTAAAAATACATATATAAAAATGTATTCCAAATGGTTTAATTGTGTCAAAATATAATTATTATAATTAAGTAATATATAAAATATAGTAATAAGAACAAGTATCATAGATGTTTGATTCAAATTTAAAATGTAGCAATACTAGAATATTAACTGTACAATATTTTCATATTTGATACATACAATTGGGTATGAAAATATACGGTACAGATTTCAAATTCAGATTTTTCTTTAATTTTCGAGTATTTTAAAACATTTGTGTTACAGTACATTCAAAATGTATTTAAACACACCCCTACTATTGACAGTTCTTTATTTAGTTTGAATGGAAAAATATTAGTGTCCCAAAGACACTCATTCATTCAACTGCAACTGCGTAAAAATTCAACCATTTATTCATGGACTATGTCACCTACTACTCGGGTAGTTACTACATTTGAGTTTGAATTTACTACACAACCATTAGAAAAGTACATTCTATATAATATGTATGGAATTTGAACATTCATTATTTGTCATTATCACGTGACCTATCTTCATCAGGTGCGTCACTTCACTCCTATTTATGAATTCTCTCGCATGGCATCATGGGATAGCGTAGCGTCCATCGGATGCACACTTTAGAATCTTGCCGGAAGTAGTTCTCACATACTGTTTTTCGAATAATTTGGACAAACTACACGGCTCACATACTGTTTTTAATGTACTATGTAGTATTCGAACGCAGCCTTAGTTTTTTATCAACTGCATTTTTTTGTCCAGTGTTTACAATATGTTTTGATTGATTCACTGATTCATTAATTCACTCAATCAATGATTCAATCAAATTCCACTGAACAATTAAACTCCCTTTAATGTACTTTTTCTGAATTTTGTTTTTTACAATGCACTTTGTTTTAATATTTACATTTCTGTTCTCTGCATTTTTTCCCCTCTAGGTGTGAAACTCAATCAGAACCCGCAAATACCCTCCTGTGAACCACTGGTAGACACCCACTTATTATACCGCTGGGGATTTTAACCACAGTTTGAAGCCGTGAATTGGTCCTGTCCAAACTGGATGTCTAAATGCGGTAATGTGAGCATGCTTTCAGTCATTCTTGAGGTTTTGTTCCGTTGTGTTTCAAGGTCAGCTGACCTTTGCCCTGACCTATGATTGGTCAGAGAGAAGCAGTGACTCATGGTTTTCGACAAGTTGTTAAGAAACGGAGTGCTGTGACCTCCATACAGTGAGAATGCGGCATACAACTGCTTCATGCACCCTAGAGAAAACAGAGAAAGGGTGTGTGGGATTTAGAGGCTCAAACGAGCTAGGTGTGAATATACCCTTAAAGTGCTGGGTCAGTTGTATGAGTTCTCAGATGCAATGACTATGACATTTGCAAATGATCATGAATATTGATTAACAGACAACTAATTTGATACTCTTTTACTGTGATAGAGTATTCGCTCATTACAATTTAAACTGAAATATAAAAACAGTAACATTATGACTAATAATGTTCACACATATTTTGAAGAGTGAAGTACAATTTGATTTTGAAGAGTGAAGTACAACATTGAAGTATAATTTGATTTTGTATGAAGATACAATTTCATTCTTTTTTTGTTAAATTTTCATGTTTAACTGAGTTAATACATTTTAAAAAATACATTTTTTGAGTGAAAGTTGTATGTTTACATGTTTACATATTTATAACATGTTTAAGCACACTGCTAACATGTTTCTTGCATGATTAACACACTATAACATATTTTAGCCTATTGTTAGTATGTTTCTAGTTTGAGTTAACCCATTGCTAACATCCATTATTGCGTATGTTTTTAGCACATTGCTAGCAAGTTTTTTTAACATGATTTAACATTATGCAAACATATTTTAGCACTTTGTTAGCATTTTTCAACATATTTAGCATGTTTCTTGATTGAGTTTGCACATTGCTAACATCTATTATGCATTTTTATTGCTAGCATGTTTCTAGCTTCAGTTAACACAAAAATCCCTTATTAGGTATGTTTCTATTATGTTTTAGCACATTGCTAGCATGTTTCTAAAATTAACACTCTGCTAACATAATTTAGTCCTTTGATAATATGATTCCAGTTTGAGTTAGCACATTGCTAGCATTAATTGTTAGGTTTCTAGCATGTTTAAGCACATTGCTAGCAAGTTTCTAACATTATCTAACATTATCTATTATTGGGTATGTTCTTAAATGTTGAAGCACATTGCTAGCATGTTTCTTACATGATTTATGTTTCTGCTAATATATTTTATCCCATTGCTAGTATGCTTCATATGGTCAAAATCAACATTGGCAAAAGGTATTATGTCAGTAAGAGACTAAAAAACACACCATAAATTATCGAAAAATTATGAAGTTTGTTGTAGACAGTGGACTTGACTTTTGACCTGACCTTTGAGAAAACTCTCCTGGTTTCTTACACTTTCTCTCCTCTCCTCTTATTTTTTTGCCAGTCTGTCGTATCGCATTAGCAACCCTTTCTCAACCTTGCTCAAATGTCTCTGCCGAGGAGCAGCAACACATAAATTAATCAGCAGAGAACCGGAAGATAATTCTGATCAGGGATTTCAGTGACAGAGGCAAAGACGTCCTGCAGCATGAGAATACCCTGTAAAATAAAATAGGATAGCACAGACTTTGATACATATGAATGCATTAACTTATGTCTTTGTCTACTTAAGAAAGGGGCTATGCATAATGTATACTGCAGCAATGTGCTTGGACACCAGTAACCATAATGTACCGGGACACAGCCTTACGGTTTTGTATGTGTGAAAAAAAAGGGCAAAACTATAACCCAGGTGTCACGCGCACTGTAGGACATAACAAGGCAGGAACACGGGATTAACAAAAGGACGGATTTATTGATATAAACACTTACTGACGACAGACACGGGAAACGGGCAGACAGGACATCACGTAAGACAATACAATACCAGACAACGAATGATACACAGGGTAGGATATAAATAGACGGAGGGATGATTAAACTAACAGGGCACAAAGGATGGACACAGGTGAGATTAATGAACACTGAACATGGCGGGAAAAGACAGAACAAAGGGATCACATGACGAAAACAATGACACATGACATGATGACATAGACGAACACTGACACCAGGAATTCATCAATCTCTCTGAACATGTCTCTGTGAAATATTCATGGTGTGATGGAATTGTATAAACTCTGCCTGTGTGCTTGGAAGATGATGATTCATTTACTATAATAGGCTGTGTTAAATGGCATAACGACTTATCATGGACACTTTATTTTATTATTTTCTCTAGAGTCTATCTTAACTTCCACAAGAAGACATTTACTTATACAAATTATTTTATAAATTAAGTAAACAGAAGTATAAGTTGGTTGGCAAGTTGGAATGTTGGTTTAACGTTATAGAGTGGCCTGCTGATTTTTTAACCATTGTTCGAGTGTGTGTAAAGTAATACAATTACAAATATTAAACCTAAAACAAATTAATGTGTTGAATTTGTTAAAGTAAATTTGTTACAAATATTCCTGTTATAGTTGTGTATACAGTATACATTTTTACAGTTTATATATATATATATATATTCATTCATTCATCTTCATTTCGGCTTAGTCCCTTTATTAATCTGGGGTCGCCACAGCGGAATGAACAGCCAACTTATCCAGCATATGTTTTACGCAGCGGATGCCCTTCCAGCTGCAACCCATCTCTGGGAAACATCCATACACACCCATTCACACTCTTACACTACGGACAATTTAGCTTACCCAATTCACCTGTACCACATGTCTTTGGACTTGTGGGGGAAACCGGATTTTTTTTTGATTTAATCTTTTTGATCAGTTTGATTTGTGTTGATAGTTGTGTGTAGATATTTTGTAGTGGCTTGGTTTTGTTTGTGTAAATACTTTTTGTTTGTGTAGATACCTTTAGTTTTGGTTTGTGTAAATGTCTGATTTCTTTTGGTTTTTTTTTGCTTTTTGTAGATGCTTTGTTTTAGTTTGGTTTGTGATGATGGTTTTTCATGTGACTTATTTGCTTTTGATTTTGCATGTACAGATGTTTTGTTTGTGTAGACAGTTTTTGTTTGGTTTGTGAAAAAATATATACCCTTGGTTTTGTTTGTGTATATACTTTGTTTTGCTTTGTATAGAAAACATTTACATTAATTCCTTCATTTCCTTTTCGGCTTAGTCCCTTTATTAATCTAGGGTCTATTTATCTATTAATCATATGTTTTACGCAGCGGATGCCCTTCCAGCTGCAACCTATCACTGGGAAACATCCATACACTCTCATTCACGCACCTAAACTACGGACAATTTAGCTTACCCAGTTCTATAGCGCATGTCTTTGGACTTGTGGGGCCAACTGACCCAGCCGAGGCTCCAACCAGCGACCTTCTTGCTGTGAGGCGATTGTGCTACCCACTGCTCCACCATGACATCCACAATTTTCATTTATTTTAATTTTGTAGGTTTTGCAGTTTCTTTAAATTGTTTTGGTTTGTGTCATTTATGCCACCTTTATCCATTAACAGTCTGTTTAAATGCACTTACAGTATGTGGTATGAAACCATTTGATTCATCTACTGTGCCAAGTGTAGATTTTTGACAATGATTGAATCAGTTTCCAGATTTGACCCCAATCAGCCTCAGTTTGAGGGCACTAACCACCCACCCCGTCAGCCCTTCACAGCTGTCAAACCTCTGTCTATTTCCTTTTTACATAATAGCTGTCATGAAACCCTCGGTGCCGCAATGAGACCGGTCTGCTTTCAGAGGAGGCCTGGTGTGTTTCAGTTTTAGTTTTAAGACACACACACAACAATTCATTCTGTGTGATTTACAAGCATGTTTACCCATGGGGGTCTCAATTTTGGTCCCCACTGTGACACAAGTCCCCATGAGTGTGTATTCATTCCCCACTGGGATATAAAAACAAGTACACACACACACATTCACACAAGTGTTATAACTCAGCTGAGAGGCCCGAATCCAGATCGACACTACAAACACAAACACACACATTTATCTGCACATTCAAAAACTCTACTTTTAAGACCTCTCTTCATGCCGCCAGCAATAACAGAGTGATTTAATTTGATGATTTTGCAGTTGTCTGCTTTGCCTGGCGGGCACAGATTCACATTGACGTGTTGTATTGATTTTTGATGAATATTGTTTTTTTGGTTTAGTTTTTTCGCCAAGACAAACAAACATATTTTCGTGAGAGTTTTATTTTCCTAAAGTAGTCTGCTGGTGACAGCTGGTGGGCTAGGCTTTGAATTAGCTGATTGTTTTTTTGAGTAGAGCAGGCTGGAGGCTTGGATAAGAATCTCTTGCTGTGTGACTGTGCTAGGGAACTTGTAGCAATGAAGCAGTATATTGTTCATCAAATACGTTTTTTCCTAACACACACACACAGTTTCTGACATAATGGTTTGAAATTATATTTGGACTTGTTTAAATGCCTCTGATGCTACTTCCTGTTGCCTTGCACACATTTCCTATTTAATTGCACACAATCATGTGCATCCTCAGGCCCACATTTTGTCCTTCTTGGTGTCATTACTCAAATTGTTAACATCTATTTAATGTAGGAATGAAAAATGAAATACTAGAGCATATGATAGGATATTGGACATCATATGTATGCCTTAAAGAAACATGCTTAACCCAATAATAAAAAAAATATCATCATTTACTCGCCTTGAATTGTTCTAAACCACTTTTTTGTCTTCTGTTGAACACACAATAGTATATTTTAAAAAATGTTCTGCAAACACTGACTTTCTTAGTATCTGTTTTCCTACTGTGGATGTCAGTGGTTAGATGTTTCTGACATTCGTTAATACATATATATTTATGTGGGCTCAACAACCC
>CAIGQW010053582.1:892623-903726 GCA_903798125.1 Danio choprae
TTATTATTATTATTATTATTATTATTATTATTATTATTATTATTATTTAGTGGTTAAACAAATAGTCCTTAACCTTTGGAAAAAAGGAGGAGGCCAAACTAAACACTTTACATGACATGTATTTCATGTAAGATTTGCACATTACTAGCAGTGAATTTAATTATTACAGCTTAATTTATATTTTAATGTATTTCTTTTCTTTTCTTTTATTTTTGTAACATATTCCCAATAACCACACAATCATTCAGAAGTCTAGGGTCAACAGAAGATTTTTTTTTTGTTTAGTTTTTAAAACATTTTATGCTTATGGAGATTTTTAATGTGATACATAAAATAATGTAAAACAAATGGTTTACTTAGTTTTCATTGCCAAATGATTCTTCAAAAACAATGATATGGTGAATTGCTGACAAAGAATCATTTGAAATTGTAATAGTTTTTGGATACAAATGTTTGATCAATTTGTTTTCACATCATATCGGAAAGCTTACCATTTAACACAGTAAATTCTCTTTCATCTTAATACAGCCATCAGTGCCAAGATCTCCTGAGCTTCTCGTGGGCGGCGAGCCGCTTGCTTTGGCAAAAAGAGCAAGTGTTTTAGCAGTAATTGTAATGTAGGAATCCTCCGTTCCTGCGTAAGTGAAAGAGAGAGAGAGCAAGAGGTGTTACATCTCTGTCGAGTGAAGATGAAGATGGCACTCTGCAAATGCACGTCTAATTGTTTCTCGAGACATCCTGCACCATTTACCCTCCTACACTATAGCAGCGCATTCACACGCACTTCCACTAGAGCAAACGCTAATGCATAAACTGCCAGACACAGGGATAAAAATCTCCTATGAGTCCCAGCCTGTCGCTTTGAATTTCCGGCCCATCCATAGACTAGCCACTCAAGGTTGAATTGGTATTGCTTTACATGAGCACCAGGCAGCATTTAAATTGAGAAAGCACGCCGCCACTGCCAAGTGTGCAGCAGATTGACATTTTCTTTGTGTTCGAGAAGCACTGCAAATTTACATTTGTTGTTATGTAGACTTGTGCAGGGTTTTAAACCTGTACATTACCATCTCCGAGAGTCCCGGAGGGAGGGTCAGCTTTGCGACACAGAGGTTTGCTTGGCCGCTGCATTATCAGGCTCCATTTACAGTGCAGCGAGGTGAGAAAAATGGCAGGTTGGATCTGATGAGAGAGGATGGAGTGTAACACTTGTAAATGTCAAGCTTCAGAGTAACTCTCACTCCCTAGAGACCCTCACTCAAATCTCCTCTCGCGCTCCACTCTCAGAGCTCTGGGAGCGTCTGCCAGGACAAGGTGTTCTCTCGCGCCACTCCATGTTTATCTCTTCCTCTGTCCACCTTGCTCTTTTATCCTTTGTTTTGAAGGCTTTTTTCTGTTCTTGGAAGTTTCTGTCCTGTAAATTATGAGATAAAAGTAGTGTCACAATTCAATCATTTGGGTTTTTGAACAGTGATTCATTTGTTTTTGGTAGAACAATGAATTTGAGATGCAAAAAATATAAAAGTAATCACAAATTGTTGTAAAGTATTGTTTTCTTTTTTATATAATGACAACAATAAGTTGGTTACATATGTGACACATTTGGTTCTACTAATCCATCTCTGAGTAAGATTCAGACCAAGATTATTAGTCAGTGCACCACATAACCTGCCTGGTTTTACAGCTCCAAACACGATTCAAACCACAATCCAACATTGGAAGCAGCATCTGTCACTAGTACATCTCTTACTAGCTGGTCTTTGCTACACCTCACTCCCATCTCTGTCATGACACCAATTTAACCCGTTCAATTACATATTACCCAATCTGGAAATGATTTGGACCGGCAACTCTGGCATGGAAGTCAGGTGCACTAAAAAGAACACTAAAGACTGTAGCCCACTTACTAGAGTGCCTACTGAGATCAGGTGAGTGAGGTTTACTCAAACAGCTTTCACTAGATTACCTCAGTTACTCTCAGCCCCCCCAAACCCCACTCCTATCCGAGTCATGACACCAATGCAACTCTCCAGATCTACTCGACTCTCTCCTAACAGAATTTGAAAAAGCAGCCAATTCGTTATTGAGATTAGGGTATTGAGGTTTAGTTTTTCTAAATTCTCACTAGATCGCCTCCACCCCCCTCTCCCCCCTCAAACCTCACTCCTATCATGGCACCAATGTGTTTATCCAGATCTACGCGACTTTCTCCTAGCAGGATTTGAAGAAGCAATTCCAGCATGGTACAAAGACTCTAAAGATCTCAGCTTGAAGCATCTGTGGCTAGTGCAACTCTTGAGATTATGGGAGTGATGCTTATTTGCAAAGTTGTAGCTGGCCCTTGCTTCTGACACAAACTGAAAACCTATGATATGTGAAAATGGACTATTTTGCTATGTACCTAAAGTCTCATATCCGCAGTTAAAAAGGATAGTCCATCCAAAAATAAAGTCATTTTCATTATTTACTCTTATCATTCTGAACCTATGATTTTTTTTGTCTGTGTAACATGTTTAAAAAAGTCACATTTTCAGTAGTTTGATATAAATTTACTCAAGAATATCTTCTATTATGTTGCACAGTGAGAAACAAAGTCACAGAAGCTCGGGACAGCTGGATTGTGAGTAAACAATGACAGAATTGGGATTTTTGGGTCAACTGTGCCTTTAAATAATTGAATCACAAGGATAAAGCTTCTCTTTCTGGCTTCATTTGTGATTTCACGTCTTAATGTGATTAAGGAGTCAAAGGCAAATCCTCAGTGATCCGTATCATTTTTCTGATCCGGCATCAAGATCCTTTTAAAAACTGTTTAGAATGCTTCCTCACCAAGGTGATAAGAAGAATGAATATGGAGGAAGAGAGCGTGAGAGCGGGTGGGCTCAAGTGTACTGGGACTTCTGCCATCCAAACAAACACACATAGAAACACACTCTCATCCATAGATGTAATCTTCCACAGGCTCACAGTTTTTTTATAAGGCCCACGGGTATAATTTTATGCTTGAGTGAAGTGCTTACTAATAGCTACTGTTCTGCATTCACTATAGGGCAAAGACAATGACAGGGACAGAAAGACATGCACAACAGAGCAACGACTGAAACAAATGAGTCAAAAACTCAACACAAGACAATTTATACTGGTGTGTGTAGAAAACGGTTGACAAACACAAGTAAATTAGAGCAATCATTTTGCAAAGGTCAATGCTTATGCTTCCTGAGCAAAGCTGGATTAAATCTCACCCTGAACTGAACATTAAATTTGTTTGTGGATGTATGGTTATATAAAAACCCTGAATTGTGGAGAGATGATATTGTAGTTTTGGTCCTTGCGACCTCTAAATACCATCTAAATGTGGGTTTAGTCTAGATCGTTATCTGAAAACACAAAATAATGGACTTTAGACTGGAAAATGCCATGTAAACTTGATCTTAGTCTACAATAGATGTCTGGTTCAAAAGATTGTGGTCTCAGCTGAAGGTCTAAAGGTCTAAACCTGTGATTGTCTAACCATTGTTTTGTGTGGTATCATCATCTTTCTTGAATTATTTATTTTGTTTTATTGCACAGTAAATCAGATGACAAATAAATGATCTCTTGGCACTTCAGTGCTATGTTTATTTTTTTTGTTATCATGTGTCCTAAACCTTCATCTTCATCCTAATATATATATATATAAATAATTCACATATCATCACCTGTGGCCTTATGGGACAATAAAGTATCTATAAAATAAAGCGCTCAGAATCATGACAGAAGTAGTTGGTTAGTTACTGTTGAATAATGTTTTAAGAATGTTCAAATATAAACTTTCATATACTGCTTTTATATAGGGATCTGTAATTTCTGCCATAGTTTTGGTGATTGGAGTTTTTACCTGGGTATTACTGCTCTGGATATTAGGAACACTAGTCTTGATTAATGTCTGGATGTTATGGTTAGGCTTAAGGTTTTAATGGAATCATAGAGGGTCAGTCCCAGAGCTGCAAAACCTAATCAAACACACCTTTACAAGCTTATAAAGGTCTTGGTGTTACTATAAAGACACATGCAGGTGAGATTTAATCAAAGCCAGATCAAAACTCTTTCAACTCTCCAGGACTAAAGTTGCCTACAACTGACCTAAAGCCTTGGTTTTGTTGTTTCACTGCCTTTGTCAAATCCTCTCTCTTGAATTCACCTCTCATGTGTCCATCAGATGTGCACTTCAAAATCTTGGCAGAAGTAGGTCATCCTGGGACATTTTGTCTACTGTTTTAAGAATATTGTAAGTCAAACATACTTTAAGATGCTGCTTTTTGCCCAATATAGTGTATATTGGGCCCAGTGATCCTGTATAGAAAATGCATAATTCAGTCATAGTTTTGTGCAAAGCTTATGTCTGGGTTTTGATGTCCAGGTTTTGGTTACAATGTTATGAGTGCATGTATTCGTATGAGTTTTAGAAAGCCTAGATTTTGATCTTTTTCTGGGTTCAAACCAAATGTGAAGAGAACATGCAAATTGTGTTTCTTGCTCATGGTTACTCATGGGATATTTTCCCCTCACATGAATTTTCAGCTTGTGATGACGTTTTTTTTTTTTTGTGATGAGTTTTTAGTATAGTTTCGCATTTGAGGGATCTGGTATTGGTGTAAATTAGAATTTTGATGAGTCTAGTTTGGATCTGGGTCTTATGGGCTCTAGTTTAAGTCTAGTCCTGCATCAGATGCATCTTACATTTGGTGAAATTTGGAATTTGATGAGTCTAGTTTGGATCTGGGTCTTATGGGATCTAATTGTAATCTAGTCCTGCAGCTGGGGCATCTGGAATTTGGTGTAAATTTGGATATTTTGAGTCTAGTTTGGATCTGGGTGTTATGGGCTTTAGTTTTAGTGTAGTTCTCCATCTGACATTTGGTGTAAATTTGGAATTTGATGAGTCTAGTTTGGATCTGGATCTTATGGGATTTAATTGTAATCTAGTCCTGCATCTGAGGCATCTGGCATTTGAGGTAAATTTAGGTCTTGAAGAGTCTAGTTTGGATAAAACTAGTTATGGCTCATGTTTTGGGTTGAATCTAGTACTTGGGGGTTCTGGTTTTAACTCTAATTCTTCAAAAATTGCTTTTCCACTGAGTTGTAAGTGGTTGATGTTTTTGACAGTGCATTCAGTGGGTTGGACTGTTGCTTTTTACCTTGGTTTCATTGATTATCTGACATAAGACAGAAAGTGCACTTTTTGCTAAATTTCCAGTGTACAAAAATGTAAACATGGACTAAGACAGTCAGACATATTGAAAAGAATTGCCTTGTTTAAATGTGTCAAACTGAAAAAAGCACATAGCCTGACTTTTATAGTGTTTTTATGACTGTGATTTAAATATGCCATTTTTTTCAGTGGAACAGAAGGCGAGAAAGAGGAGCTAATGATATTATGATTGATAAGATACTTGCAGTATTTTAATGTCTGCTGCAGTCTGTGCTAATAACAAAAAAAAAGAAAAAGAAAACAGCAAGTGCTAATATTATAGTAAACTGTGTGTTTGTGGCAGTGTCTTGTGTGCTCAGGCTCATTTGCTGGATTTTATCGATCAATAGTGAATCTCTTTTGTCAAGGTGTTTGTTTTGCTCTCCGTGATGTGGTGTGAACATCATTACTTAAAGTTGTTGTGGTTTATCCCTTAGCTGCTGAGGTGCAAATCATGGGACCAGTTTGTTCATCTTCACTTTTTTTTCTTTTTCACGCCTCTCCATCATCTCTTCACTAATGGTCTCACATGGGGCTGGGAACGCTGTGAGGAGCACCAAGAATGTTATGATAATGTTCTGGACTTTGAATTCATCTGGAAGCCTTGAAAGTATGTGCACTTTGTATTTCTCATGTTGTGGGACCAAATGCCTTTTTTTGTCCTTATAAGGAAAACAGCTCATAAATCACAGAAAAATGCTTTAAACATGTAAAACTGCAGATTGTTTTCTGAGTGCTGGATTTAGGGGCAGGGTTGGGGTAAATCCAGTTTTTTTTTAATTTTTTTTATTTATTTATTTAAGTTCATTTATTTTCTTTTCGGATTAGTCCCTTTATTAATCTGGGGTCGCCACAGCGGAATGAACCGCCAACTTATCCAGCATATGTTTTACGCAGCAGATGTCCTTCCAGCGTCAACCCATCACTGGGAAACATCCATACACACTCATTCACACACATACACTACGGGCAATTTAGCTTTCCCAATTCACATATAGCGCATGTCTTTGGACTGTGGGGGAAACCGGAGCACCCGGAGGAAATCCACGTGAACATGGGGAGAACATGTAAACTCCACACAGAAATGCCAACTGATCCAGCCGAGGCTCGAACCAGCTTTTGTCAAAAACTTTTTGTTCGTGAAAAGGTAAGAATAATGCAGGTTGTAAAATTACATGCCTTATTCCCATATATTAAAAAAAGAAAACAAAAAGGCTTGTACGTGGAAATCTATGTATGTATGTATGTATGTATGCATGTATGTATTTATATATTTATTTATTCATTAATTTGAGGTATTCAAGGTCCAAAGTTGATTGATTGATTGATTGATTGATTGATCGATTGAAAACTTACGTTTTGGTGGTAACTTTTTCAAGCAAGAAAAATATGTGATGACTGAGGTATAAGAGAGACAAAAGCGATACCGACGTGAGTGCTTCTTTAATAAAGTGTCGCCAATATAAGTGAAACACTTTGCCTAAACCTTCCCCAGAGCCGCTCTTCATTATAACGCCATCTCACTTTTCAGAAGCACCACTCCAAACCTCATCTCCTCACATTGAGCTCAGCGCTGGATAAATATCAGAACCATGTCATCCTGAGCCAAAGAGATGTGTTACACAAATTCAGGCTGAGTTCAGCAACGATGAACTTTAGCAGACGAGTGTTAAGCACACAGAGGACGACGACAAGGATTTGACTGTGATTCTGTAATAGCGAACAGTGGATTAAAGGCATGGTTTGGCTCTGCTGTGTCGCTGCATTCATTAAAGCAAAGATGGACTCATTTTCAGACAACATGAGCTTTAGTAATAGAAGGGATGTGTTGCTGGAGGGCAGGTCTTCAGATAATTTTTCCTTCATGTCGTATTCTGGCTTATATATTTACTGTCATTATTGACTTTAATGAAGTTAGCCAGTAAAGACGGGACGAAATTAAATGTAAAGGGTTGCGTTTTTTTGCTTTTATGGAAATATATATTTTTAAACAGATTGTTTACCCTTCAACCCATATTGCTGAATTATTATTATTATTATTATTATTATTATTATTATTATTGTAAACAACTAACAATTACTACTACTAACAACAATGACAGCAATAACATTTGTTTGCATGTACTTTTAAGTATTTATTTATGAAATTATTTGACAATTTTTAAATATTGTGTATTCATAAAATAAAATGAAAATCACATTATAAAATAATATATCTTAGTTATACGTAAAACCTTTTTTTGTTTCAATTATAAATTTTATAAAAATTTCTAGAGTACAGATTCATCATGGACAAATAGTCTCTGGCAGCTTTGGTCTTGTTCTGGAGATGAATCTGGCTTTGGCGTGTCGAATGTAATCATAGAAATACTCAAATTAAAGGTGCTCTCAAAAACTGAAACAATATTTGTTTGATTGCATCATCTGAATTGTTTTTATTTGTTATTTGATTGTCTCTTCTCCTACTGTTGAGCGCTGCTCTGACAGACACTGAACTGTCTCTAATAGACAGATGGATAGACAAGGGAATCACTGCGAGGCCCAAATCTCAAATCAGTGCATCCATTCGCATCTTATCAGGTCATTGTAAAAAAAAAAAAAAATGAAAAAAAGATAGGCAGAGGAATTGAGATCTGATCTCTAATGGAGGTACATTGTGTTCTCTGCCTTTGCTGATTAATAGTTTCTCTCACTGTTGTTTCATAATATTGTATTTCCCTGTTTACAATAATTTTCACAGCATGTCCTTTCTGAAACGTTTTGTATTGTGGGAATTGTTTGGAGAGACAAACAACAAACTGATCTTCTGTTCTACCAAACCTGTTTTATTCATGCAATTAGAAGATGATAAAGTAAAAACAAAAAGCTGAAAAAAAAATGTTTAGGCATTAAAATAAGAAAATAAAAAATATAAACCCAGACTCATTCTGAAAACGTACCTGTGGATACATTTCGGGAGGTATGTTTTTTTTTTTTTTGCAGTTTTTGCCGCTTTGTGCGCTTTTTGAGATCTCTAATTTCTCTCGCGATTGCCATTCGCGCCTGCCGTTCTTGCGTGAACCCACCAGAGGCCGCTGTTGACTGACTGTTTGACTGACTGAACATCTGACTGACCGATCGACTGACTCACCCTCCCCTTTCCCTAAACCCAACCAATTTTATTGATTGACCTGCCCACCCGCTTCAATTTTCAAAAGCAATCCAGGAAAAAGATCTGATCTGATCTAATCAGATTTTTACCACATTTTCACCACATTCTCACCCTGTTATTTACTTGTTTATTTTATTTTTTGGATTCTGTTTTTGTCTTACCTGCTTTCTGGAACCGTTCTTCACCGGACTCGAACCCTGTCATTGTGGTCAACTCCTCTATGCGTCTCAAGTCCTCCGACGTACATGGCAAGCTAACTGGACAAACTGGTTACAGCGGGAAAGCCGCCTATACGAAGGGTAAGCGGTCAGCTGGTAAGCGCAAAGAGGAACGTGTCATACCGCCCCGTAGCGTTCGTTTAAAAGATGAAATGCAGCCATACTTACCTCTGGCCACATAATTCGCGGCCCCCAGAAACGTGCATAGGGCTACAATTTCAGAATGAGCCTGTGTTGAAAAAAATGTATATACATGGCAACAGCAATTCAAAGTTATTTCTGCCCCTACCTTTTTTATCCATGTCAAAAAATCTGGCATTTATTCTTACTTGAATATGTGTATATGTATATGTTTTAAATATGTGCAGGTCAGTATGTGTGTGAATGGGTGTGTGTGTACAAGGACACAGACATAGATACTGTGCTTGTAATCCAATCAACCAGAGGAAGTAATCAAATTACTCAGAGCAGCTAAAAGATGCATCTCTACACAAACAGAGAGCCATCATAACATGAAGAAAGGACAGAGGAGATTCCATCTTTCAGAGACACTCGAAGATCATGTTTTTTCAATTGCCTTTTTTTATTCCGGCATAAATGGGAAGTGGCGATGCGGTGGCGCAGTGGGTAGCACAATCACCTCACAGCAAGAAGGTCGCTGGTTCGAGCCTCGGCTGGGTCAGTTGGCATTTCTGTGTGGAGTTTGTATGTTCTCCCCGTGTACGCATGGGTTTCCTCCATGTGCTCAGGCTTCCCCCACAAGTCCAAAGACATGTGCTATAGGTGAATTGGGTAAGCTAAATTGTCCACAGTGTATGTTTGTAAATGAGTGTATATGGATGTTTCCCAGTGATGGGTTGCGGCTGGAAGGGCATCCGCTGCGTAAAACATATGCTGGATAAGTTGGTGGTTCATTCCGCTGTGGCGACCCCAGATTAATAAAGGGATTAAGCCGAAGAGAAAATAAATGAATGAATGAATAAATAGGAAGTTGCAGTGACGTTTCGGTATGCTTACGTACGTCCAACTAAAACAGAATATCGAGTAGGGCTCGGGGCTTTCTTTTAGCATCATTCCTATTAGCAAACTAATGGTAAAAGGGGCATGGTTAAGAATATTGTGGCTGAAACTGTCAAACCAACTTCAACAAAGGACTGCCACTTTGAAAAATGACTAAACATGCAAATATTAATTCTTCGCCTAAAGAATACCAAAGTGCGCCAGCAAAATAAACATTGTAAATTTTGACTTCACATGAACATTAAATAATAATTGGATGGGATGTGATCAAATAGCATCATTCTTCTGTCATGTACATGTTTGCATACGTTGTGTTAGACATTATTACAAATGAAATAAACCAAAGCAAGTGTGAAAACTGTGTTTTGAGGATGTCTAGAGGGCCAGGAGACCCATATTTGAAACACAGGCATGCAAAAGAAGGTTAGCCACCCTCTTCCAGTGCGCTTTCTTTCTTTCTCACAAACAAAAGGCAGTCAATTGGGTGCTAAAGGAGAAGTAAATTAATCTGCAGTTTATTTTAATAAGCCCTCAGTAACTGTAGACGCATGTGTCTCCGCACTGTCTGCCTAAACTGCCTCTGAAACCGCAATCAGCCCTTCTGGAGCTCAAAGCTGCTGGATAAAGACACTGAAACTAATTTCTTCCATTGGCTCAGGGGAAGGTGCGCGTGCATGTGTGTGTTCGCGTAGATGTGGAAGGAAGGGGTAAGCGACTGTCTGCAGGTGCAAAGGCTAAGAGACTCCATTGAAGGAGTCTCTTTTTTTCATAGGCGCATGAATATCAAGATGTGAATATGAATTTTTAATGGCGTTGAACATAGCCGATTTTGGTGTAATGAAGTCTCCGTCTTTCTTGCTTTTATGGGTTGATTGATCTTTATGCCTATTAGTCTTTCATAAGTTGTGATGAATAGATCTTTCTTGGAGAATTTTGCATGGAAATCAGTGAGCTTGTTCTCTGCGATTGCATGCAAGACGTTTCTATTGTGTGAAGCAGATGCAAAAACCATTTCTGAAGTGGCAGTTTTAATAACCATGAAAACTGTGATTTTTATTTATTATTTTTTCTCCCCGTTTCTTGTGTGTACACTTCTGTTAGACTTTAAAGACTTGTATGGATCTTTGAAAAGCTCAATCCATAGATATGGGGGACATTTTTAGCACTATTGAAACGTGGAGGAGTAAATGAGGCGAATCGCTGTCCGTGGTGCTGAACCTCCCATAATGAGCTGCTATCTAGACCTGCTGCACGCTTAACCTGATTTTAATGTTTGTGAGAGCAATTCAGAGCTTTCAGCACTATAACAATGTTTTCTCAGACAATCTGAAATCTTTGTGGTCACTATGGATTTAGCTTTTCAAATATGTTATATTACAAATGCCCCACAGGTATGTTTACATAAAACAGTACATTACATGCAGTTACATTACATGCATACATTGTTTATTATTATTATTATTATTATTATTATTATTATTATT
>CAIGQW010053582.1:964084-988056 GCA_903798125.1 Danio choprae
TGTGTGTGTGTGTGTGTGTGTGTGTGTGTGTGTGTGTGTGTGTGTGTGCGTGCGTGCGTGCGTGCGTGCGTGCGTGCGTGCGTGCGTGCGTGCGTGCGTATACTGTATGTGTTGCATGTGTGTATGTGTTGTTGGGTAGGTGGGTGTCTGTGTGAATAATTGATGTTGTGAGAGTTGTGTTGTGTTGCTCTGGAGTCTCTGTCAGTCATTGCTGTCAACAGCCTGGAATCAAAACAGACGCCAACCTGACAACTTCCTCTGGGTCTCCCCTTCTGCCACACTACATACACACAGCGCTAACGGAAAGAGACTGCACTCTTTCAGACATTAAAATCACCGCCTTATCTCTTCTGTCTGTTTGATTATGTACATTGCTGAGGTTACTTGCCCCATGACTTGATATACACTCCCTTTCAGCTGCCTACTGCCATTTATGTGTTTGTGAGAAAAAGACAGAATGTAAAACTTCCCAGAAAATAAAATAAAAAATTAAATTAAATTTTCATTAAAAAAATAAAAATCATAAGCTGATGCTAAACCATGATGTTTTCAGATTTAGTTTCATTGATTGATGATTCATTCATTCATTTTCATTTCGGCTTAGTCCCTTTATTAATCTGGGGTCGCCACAGCGGAATGAACCGCCAACTTATCCAGCATATGTTTTACGCAGCGGATGCCCTTCCAGCTGCAACCCATCTCTGGGAAACATCCATACACACCCATTCACACTCATACACTACGGACAATTTAGCTTACCCAATTCACCTGTACCGCATGTCTTTGGACTCTGGGGGAAACCGGAGCACCCAGAGGAAACCCACGCCAACACGGGGAGAACATGCAAACTCCACACAGAAACGCCAACTGACCCAGCCGAGGCTCGAACCAGCGACCTTCTTGCTGTGAGGCGAACGTGCTATCCACTGCGCCACCGTGAGGCTGATTGATGATTGATTATATTTATTAATTTAGCATCATGCAGTATATTAGTCATTTATTTATTTATTCGAACTCCTACACCGTTTGCCCAATTTTCACAAAAGAATGTGCCAGATACTATTCGGACAATGTGACTACTACTACTATAATAATAATAATAATAATAATAATAATAATAATAATAATAATAATACAAACAAGAAAGCAAGCAAACAAACAAATAAATATATTTAAAAAAATTTTTGACAAGGAACTCACCAATGTGGATGCCAGACTATATGACTGGATTGCATTAATGTAATTGGACCAAACTTGCAGAGCGTTCCAAATGGTATTTATCGCCCACTGAAGGGCATTTAAGACTGAAAACAATCACAGCTTCTTTATTGTCTCTCACTCTGAATGGTAAACGCTTCAAAGGGATTAGGCCATACATTGTAAAAACTATTATAAAATTTACAGTATTACTGGCAATTTTTGTTGCCAGTGATACTGTAAAATTTACAAGTGCATTGTGAATTAATAATTACAATTGTGCCGTAAAACTACAGTGCACTTGTACATTTTACAGTATTACTGTATTACTGGCAACCAAAATTTTTAGTAATACTGTACATTTTACAGCATTTTTTACAGCGTAAGAATAAGCCTTTATAAATGGAATGTGCTGTTCAACACTAAACAGCTTGCCTCAGCAATAGATAATAGGGTCCCAAAGTGTGTTATGACAATCATGAATAGAGGTTACCTGCACATTTTTGGCACAGTGCCACCTAATGTGCAGGAGATATACAAATATATATATATTATTTTGCTTTTACTTCTGAATGGTTTGGGGCCTCACAGTGGCGCAGTGGGTAGCACGTTCGCCTCACAGCAAGAAGTCGCTGGTTCGAGCCTCGGCTGAGTCAGTTGGCATTTCTGTGTGGAGTTTGCATGTTCTCCCTGTGTTGGCGTGGGTTTCCTCCGGGTGCTCCGGTTTCCCCCACAAGTCCAAAGACATGCTGTACAGGTGAATTGGGTAGACTAAATTGTCAGTAGTGTATGAGTGTGAATGGGTGTGTATGGATGTTTCCCAGAGATGGGTTGCAGCTGGAAGGGCATCCGCTGCGTAAAACATATGCTGGATAAGTTGGCGGTTCATTCCGCTGTGGCGACCCCAGATTAATAAAGGGACTAAGCCGAAATGAAAATTAATGAATGAATGAATGAATGGTTTGACCACAAATCGTAAGACATCAATCTTTCAATGCTATTCAGTCATTATATTGTTCTGTTGTTCAATCTATTGTTTTCTCCATTGTGTCTTATCTATCCATTCATTCATTCATTTTTTTTCAGCTTAGTCCCTTTATTCATCAGGGGTCACCACACCGGAATGAACCACCAACTTATCCGGCATATGCTTTACACAGCAGATGCCCTTCCAGCTGCAACCCAGTACTTGG
The DNA here is from genome assembly GCA_903798125.1 of Danio choprae. NCBI lineage: Eukaryota > Metazoa > Chordata > Actinopteri > Cypriniformes > Danionidae > Danio > Danio choprae. Next base: position 966,475 of record CAIGQW010053582.1, read on the forward strand.
AAACATTCATACACACTCATTCACACACTACGGACAATTTAGCTTACCCAATTCACCTGTACCCTATGTCTTTGGACTGTGGGGGAAACCAGAGCACCCAGATGAAACCCACGCCAACACGGGGAGAACATGCAAACTCCACACAGAAATGCCAACTGACCCAGCCGGAACTCAAACTAGCAACCTTCTTGCTGTAAGGCGACAGTGCTAACCACTGAGCCACCGTGTCGCCATCTTATCTATTCATTACTCATTAATTTAGCTATTTTTTGTTGTGAAGGTTCAGTATAAGATTTGTTAGTCAGACCCAAACTTAGCTTGTCTGAATACAGTATGTTGAAGTGTAATACTACATTCTCTGACCACACACCTCACTTATGTATCATTCATGAACCATTTCCATTGACAGGACATTTGTTTGACTCACAAGACCTATAACTGGTATAAAGGAAGAAATATTTTGATGATTGATTTGTTGATTAATTGATTGATTGATTGACTGATATATGAAGCATTGAGTAACACTGAAAGATCACCTGCTTTATAAAGATCAGTTACTTTTGCATGCTCTCCCACACATGCAAATAAAACAAACTGATGACATCATGTTGTAATAAGGTACACTTGAGACTTCAAAATACAAATGTGAGTGTCTGAGAAGATGATGGGACCAGTTTCAAATAAGAATATGTGGGAGTTAGAGAGATCAGACAGACCGATGGATTGATCCATCTTTCCAATGGTGTCTCTGGTACTCACCCGAGTCCAATACAATTGATCACGGAGAAGGGACAAAGAGACGAGAGTGGAGAACAAGACAAATCATTTTTGCAGGCATGCTTACACCAACTGCCTCTGCTGGGCTGATTTCTATTCCACTGGCACAGACTCTCCAAGAATGTTATTGTGTTTCTGTCAGAGATGCTTCAAGCTGATGGGCCGCCATGCCCGCTTGAAAAGAAAGGCAATTTCACATCTGGAGTAGGAATCTTCTCCCGTTGACAAAGACACGGCAAGTCACCCCCCTCATGCGTAATGCCTCTTATCAAAATAAAATGCAGAAATCAAGTCGACGGGATCGCAAAGTCTAATCAGATACCGAGTGCCTATGCTATCTGGCCTTATTAATCAACACAAACCACACTGACCTTTTCAAGCATTGTGATGGGACTGTTGAGCTCACATTCAATTACAAGCTCATCAAGAGATGAGAAAAGCCCAGAATGGCTATGACCAGCTACAGTTAATGCTGTTAATGTCAATGAATCAAAACGGAGAATGGTGAAAAGATCTCAGAAAAGAGGATTTGAGGAAAAGGACGTTTAGCGAGGTTATTGTCAGGTTCAAGAAACCAGTTTGAGATGATTTGAGCTTTGACATGGTGTGCTGTCCTTCTGGAAGCCAACAAAACATAGGTAATCAGTGTTGGATAAAGGGATGGATAGTAATACTTAGGTAGTTTGTGGTGTTTACACAGTTCTCAGCTGGTACTAAGGGGTACAAAGTGTTATGGCTGTAAAAAGTTAGCCTTGCACATGTACATTTTTTATACTTAAGCTGACCCTCCTGCATTAATATTATAATTTGACTACACATCACTTTTATATGCACATCTTCTTAATGGCATGAGCAGATCAGAGCTACTGATTTACAACATGTCAATTTATCAACTTCTTCTAAATAGTAAATATGTAACGTATGCTAGTAAACATGTTTATTCCAATATCTGGAACCAATGGAAACTTTATTTTAGTGAAAACAATAAGTTTTGTTCTTAGACCCATAATGTGCTAATCTTTCTCTGGCTGAGTGTCAGTCATTGCGGGAGAGCAGATTTGAATTTAGCAGCTGATCAATAATACACTGAACATTCTAGTTGTGCCCTTCAGGGACAAGCTAAGACTGATTAAACTGTTGTGGTTGTATGTGTCAAAGGGTTATGATTACAATGTTTTCCCCCATTTTATTTGGCAATATCACAGGCTGTAGTCGATTGCTAAGCCAAAGCTGCACTGCTTGCACACTGTTGACTCAGTAGACCTTTTTTTTGGGGAGAAAAGAGAGGTGCAGTACGATTCTACAGGTAATATGATGAGGGCAAAATGAGCATGATACGCCACCTTGAACAACCTGGTCACTTTCAAAGTGACTTTCTCATTCGGAGGCTAGGTTTGAACTTAAGCAGATCATCTTGATTATGTATACATGTCTAAATGCGCTGAGTTTCACTAATAACCATCTCTTACTGTTTTTATTTTTTCCATATTGAAGGCATGTTGACAATTTAGAAAAATCATTGATAAAATTGGAATGATCTCTGCAGATCTATATAATTTGAGTATTAGAACATAATAAAGAAAGAAAAAAGGCATCTGTAGCTATCACCTTCTGGCTTAGTTGCCATGTTTCGGCTGAGGAGTGTAAAGTCACCTCTGAGGATTGTGAATGAAATGGTAGTTAATCTGTCTGAAGTCTGTAGCTCATTCCACAGTGGACCTCAATAAGCCTGATGGATCACCGCTGAGTTTCTCTCCCTCCAAAAGCATCTTAGAAATAGAGAGAGAGGCAGCTCCAGACTGTTAATTTGTGTGTTTCCAGGCTTAATCAAAAGTAGGTATCAATAACTTTGACAGCCTTGTACAGAGTGAATGGCACACAGAGAAACAATGCTCCACAATCAGTTTTAACAATCTATGATTATTAATACTTATCCTCAAAGGGAAAGACAACCTTGTTTTAAAAATGAAATGTGTACAAGAAATACAGAACATCTCCCAGCTAAATATGCAGTAATGCACGTGTAGACAGCCATGCAGGCTGATTTTCCTGAAAGGTCTTTCATTGGTCTGTTTGTTTGAGCATTGCTACCACACTGACACAGCAACATTGACTTATCCTGGCTTGAATTTGGGGCAGGGTTATCTGTTTAACCAATGGCAGATGATGCTATGATGTTGTCATCTTATGGGTGGTTGCTAGTGTGTTGCTACGCAGTTGAAAAAGTAAACTGAGAGACTTAGTAGAATCACGTAGTAAACACTTAGTAGACAGTTTCAAAGCTATTTTGGGTGGTCCCTAGATTGTTGCTAACAAGTTGCTGAGGGTTCAGATTGATGACTACTTGCTATCCAGTTGCTAGGATTTTCTATCGAGGGTTTAGTGTGATTTCAAGTAGAAAATATTCCTGGATCTACAGTTCAATCAGCATTTTATGTTAAGTTTAGGCTAATGCTTATATGCTTTTACACCATTGTTATCCAACTATTAATCCCCTCTAAATTTGGAATGCTTTACAGTTAGGGTTAGATTTAGGGGTAGGGATTGGGTATGGATTACATTTTAGAAAATAAATGATGTCCCAGGCTTAACATGGATGTTAACCCAGAATCGCATCATACTTGGCAAAATCACACCCACAGCTAGAATGACAATACTCACTTGCTATATCATTTTATCACTGCAAAACAAGTTTTTCTCACTTAGAGTTTTTGTTTTGTTTCTAGTCTAAATATCTAAAAATTATTAATTGAAGAATTTCTAGGGCAGCACAGTGGCGCAGTAGGTAGCACAATCGCCTTACAGCAAGAAGGTCGCTGGTTCGAGCCCAGGCTGGGTCAGTTGGCATTTCTGTATGGAGTTTGCATGTTCTCCCCGTGTTTGCGTGAGTTTTCTCCGGGTGCTCCGGTTTCCCCCACAATTCCAAAGACATGCGGTATAGGTGAATTGGGTAAGCTAAATTGACCGTAGTGTATGTGTGTGAATGAGTGTGTATGGATGTTTCCCAGTGATGGGTTGCAGCTGGAAGGGCATCCGATGCGTAAAAACATATGCTGGATAAGTTGGCGGTTCATTCCGCTGTGGCGACCCCAGATTAATAAAGGGACTAAGCCAAAAAGAAAATGAAGGAATGAATGAATTTCTAGTCAAAACATTTTGTTTTCTAAAATAAGGAGTCAAAATGTAGTCAGTTTTGCTTAAAACAAGCAAAATAATGCCAGTGAGGTTAGTAAAATAGTTTTCGTTTTTGTTTTAAAACAAGAACACTGTGCTCACCCCACTGGCTGATTATTTTTAGTTTTAGTGCACCAGTCCAAACTCACAACCCTTGCTTGTTCAGTTGTTTTGCATTAGATTTGGAGTGCGACTCTGCAGCACTGTGGCTTTCCAGTGTCAGTCTTCCCCACCGTTTTACCAGGCATTTCCCGAGGATAGTGCTGTGCATATTCTGATGCTGCTATGCATTTGCTTTCTACATTCTTGCTGGCCTGTTGCATATGTGTAAATATGCAGTTGCCAAAGTCTTCTTAGTATTGAAGAAATTCCCTTTCAGGTGAAATCAGTTTACTTGGCAACCATGTTTTCAATCACACAGCATGCAAGCACTCCTATTTACCTGAAATCTGCAAACCTCAATAACTACTCTACAATTTTCAATAACTTTAGAATAGCAACACAGTCTTACATGAATCAGAATGACACATTCCACCATGCTGTGCCTTGCTTTTTTTTTATTCATAAAAGTCAACCATTGACAGCATGTGTTAGGGTGTTGCTCTTTGGTTATGGTGTTCTGGATGGTTGCTGAGTGGTCAGATTTAAAAGAGGCCACCAACAGGGTATGATTGCATAGAAAAGCCCACCTTTCCTCAACAAGCCTCATGATTTGAGGTATCCACCATGCAACAAATAATACAGAATGACAGTAAACTTTAATACCTTGTGCCACAGTATTTATGCTCTTTAGAAAGCCAGTCAATGATTTACGATTATACACAGTGCGCACATTAAACCTGAATATGAGAGAGAGTGAAAAATTACACGCTTCGTCTTTTAGTTAACATCCAAGTTTTCAGTGTTACGGCTCCAAAGAAGTAGATTAATATTTTTCATATAATAATCGATCGCTCTAACTCGCCGTGCAAAATTGCATTTTTAAAAAAATATGACGCACATTCACAGACCCACACCACTTAGCTGCTTCACAGCTCTCAGACTGGAAAAGGAAATCGATGGGGGGAGAGCGAATCACTCAGCTCTCTCCGTGTCTCTCCCTCTCTTCCCAAACGAACAGCAGGACATAATAGCAAGTGACAGAAGTTAAGCGTCTCCAAAATCCAACACACACACCCTGACAAAAAGCACTAGCTCAAATAGTTCTGAGCAGTTCTGAAGCATATGTCTGTCTCCGGGCCAGATCATGGACATGAAAGGAGAGACAGAGTGTATCCGAGAAGGAGAGTCCAGCCGGCGGATTGCTTTTGGCGTGTTGTTCCATGCGCACATCTCCCTCGAGTCTTCTGTAACCTCTTCTCAGCTTGTCACCAGCCAGGAAAAGACAAGAGAGCGAATGGGAAAAAAAGACTGAGAAGAGAGAGAGAGAGAGAGAGAGAGAGAGAGAGAGAGAGGTTCAAAACACTTTTATTACAGTATACTTCGGCTACACATTTACACAGTTATTAAAACTTTAGAACATTAAAACAAGCTTTAAAATTGAAAACATAATTCGTCCTCAATAATAACACACACAGCCCCTTTAAGACACCAAATTACTTTAAACTTTGCAAGATTCTTCATGACTTTATAATAATTAAAATCTATTAAAACTCTTGATTTAACAGAATTCCTAAATATTACACATAAATCATTGCACAAGCCATGATCAATCTTTTCCTTTCTCGTAGTATAAATTGCCATTTTGGCATGTCCTAAAATAAAATTAAACAACTGACACTGATGTTTTTGCCTTTTTAAATACTTAAAACCACATATAAAACTTTTCATTGAAAAACATTCATTAAAACGATTGAAAAAATCACTTAGGACCGTAAATAAAGGAGTCAATCTAGCACATTGTGTGAAAGCATGAAAAACAGTTTCCTTTTGTAAACAAAATGGACATAATGAATCAACTTCTTGATTAATCACAGAAACAAACGCGTTCACTGCAATAGCACCATGTAACAACCTCCATTGTAAATCTCCAATTCGTTTAGACAATGGTGACTTGTAAAATACTCTCCATTCAGGTTTTTCACATTCTTTTAACAGAAGTACTTTACGCCAAGGTGTGTCAACTTTTTTATCTAAAACATTCTTATTAAAAACCTTAACACTAATTTTATAACAAATTTTCCCAGAACTGACATCTGAACCCACCACGATCAAATTATTCACTTCTAACAAAAATCCTCCACTATTATCCATTTTCGGAATTACATGCAAATCAGGAAATGGATCAGTCTGATCTGGATTAATAAGACCCAATGAATAGTTCAATAACAATTTCAGCTCTCTTTCATCCAGTGTTGTTTTCCACTTTTCAAGAGCTCTGGTGACCAACCGAACTGATCTCATCCCCAGTTTCTCAGTCAGTGTGCTCACATCTGTGAAATTAGCACCAGTTGCATGCAAAACTTGTCCAATTGTTGACAAACCCGAGTTAAGAAGATTCTCTTCTATCACAGCATAGTCTGTTTCACTGGACCGGGCCAAACGAGAGCCTAAAATTAAAGGCTCCTGCAATAACCAGTACAAAGATGTTACAATCCTTTCTCTAGGAACCTTGAACAAAGTCCACACTTTAAAAAGGTTTCGGTAATAAATAGGAAACTTTGAAAGTTTCAATTTCAGAGGGTCTAGCCAAAATACAGCTTTGTCCAACTTGAGTCCATTATACCCTCTCAAGATAGAGAAGGATGCTCTCTTCCAGTTTGAATCCTCTGAGCCATTTAAAAGTCTTTGTATAAATTGAATTCTGAATGCAGCAGTTCTACTTTGTAGATGCACCAGTCCAAGCCCCCCTTCTTCTTTGGGAAGGTATAGTACACTTTTGGAAATCCAGTGCAGCTTATCCCAGAAGAAATCCACCAAACATGATTGAATTTTTAATAAGACTTCTGTTGGGGGATCTATACAACTTAAACGATGCCAGAGGGTAGAGGCAACTAAATTATTAATAATTAAAAGTCGTCCTTTATATGACATCTTTGGAAGTAAATAAATCCACTTGTCAAGTCGGCCCTTCACCTTTTCAATGACACCTTCAAAGTTTTTCTTAATTTCATTTTCATTACCTAAAAAGATACCCAAATATTTAAAACTTTCTCTTGTCCACTTCAGGCCAGCTGGTAAGGTGGGTTCACCTTGTAACCAACTCCCAACAATTTTAGCTTCACTTTTTTGCCAGTTTACCTTTGCTGAGGAAATATTTTTAAAATCTTCTAACATTTGTAACATCACAGTCACATCTTTTTGGTTACTAATCAGTACCACCACATCGTCAGCATAAGCTGATAATGTAACAGCTTCAGTACAATTTGAAATTAGTAAACCTGACATGTTAGCTCTTAATTGATTTAAAAGAGGTTCTATTGCTAATGTATACAGCATTCCAGATAAGGCACACCCTTGTCTGACACCCCTTAAAACTTTAAAAGGAGAGCATAAGTCACCATTTATCTTTAAAATACTCTCAACGTCACAATATAGAGCTTTAATCATTGATATAAAATCAGAACTAAAACCGAAAGCTGTCAAAGCCTTCCATAAATACTTATGATCAACCCTATCAAATGCTTTCTCTTGATCAATCGAAATTAAACCAAAATCCAAAGAAATGTAAGGATTATCTAAAATATCTCTTATAAAAGAAACATTATCAGTAATCCTTCGGCCTGGAACACAGTATGTTTGATCTGGATGAATAATTAACCCTAAAGCTTCTCCTAGTCTATTCGCCAAAACTTTTGATAATATTTTATAATCATTACATAGAAGACTTACGGGCCTCCAATTTTTAATCTCACTTAAATCTCCTTTTTTAGGGAGTAGAGTGATAACAGCTCTGCGACAACTTTTGGGTAACTGTCCCTCAGATAAACTATGATTGAGTACATCTAGCAAATCTGAACCTACCTCTGTCCAAAATGTCTTGTAAAATTCAACTGAGAGACCATCAATTCCTGGTGTTTTCCCATTTTCCATACTCTTCAAAGCCTTCTCTACTTCCTCCATAGTCAGCGTCTTACTTAAACCTTTATTGAATTCCTCTGAAACCTGGGGCAAATTTTCAAAAAAAACACTATTCATGAGAGGTGTATTTGATAATTCATTTTTATACAAATCTTTATAAAATTCTACCGCTCTCTTCCTAATATCTGTGGAATTTAATAGAAGGTCTCCTTTTTCTGAACGTAGACCATGAATATATCTATTCTGTCCATTCTTTTTTTCTAAATTAAAGAAAAATTTTGAAGGAGCATCCATAGCCTCAATGCTTTGAAAACGAGATCTTATAATAGCACCTTGTGTTGTTAAATCTAACAACTCTGTCAAGGAAGCTTTTTTGTTTCTAAAGGATTCTGCATAATTCTTATTTTTTGTTAATTCCAAAATCTCCTGTATTTTAATTAAATCATCTTCAAGTTTTTTTATTTCTTTAATCTTCTCTGTTGTGACGTTGTGAGTATATTGTTGACACAACTGTTTGATTTGAACTTTAGCCAACTCCCACCATTGTTGCAAGGTTTGAAAATGAGATTTAGTTGTTTGCATATTAGCCCAAAAAGCCTTAAAAACATCTTTAAAATGTTCATCATCTAACAAAATATTATTAATATGCCAATAAGCACTTTTTGGTTTAACACAATTAAAAAACATCTCACATTTCACCAAACTGTGATCAGAGAACCCAACTGGAGTAATTACACAATCTTTAAAAAAGTTCATTTGATGTTTAAAACCATAAAATCGATCTAATCTTGCTAAAGATAACTGATTCTCATAAACATGCGTCCAAGTATATTGTCTTTGTGAATAATGAAAATTTCTCCAAATATCAAAAATATCATGAGACTTTAATAACTGAACTAGCCTTTTACGTGACTGCATATGTGGCTCCACATGATTTCTATCCATCACATGCTCAGTACAATTAAAATCTCCCCCTAACAGCAAAACATCTTCAGGATTACAGTCACCCAACACTTTGCACAGATTGTGTAAAAATAACATTCTCTCAACAGCAATATTTGGAACATAAACACAAATCAATACAAAAGAAAAATGATCATAAACAGCTTTGACTTTCAGCAGTCTACCTTTGATCACTTCTTCAACTTCATAGTGTGTAGGTATAACATTTTTTGAAAACAAAATAGCAACACCACCACTAAGTGAAGTACAATGACTCAGTACTGATAATCCATCAAAACTCATTTCCCATTCTACTGCATTTGTCACGTCACTATGAGTCTCTTGTAAAAATAAAACATCTATTTTTTTCTGTAACATTGTTTCAAAGATTTGTGCTCTCTTCCTAATATCTCTTGCACCATTAATATTTAATGAGGCAAAGTTTATCACTCCCATGAATAGGAAAAGAGTCAACACCCAAAGTAAAAAATAAGACATACTCATATAAAATAATTTAAAACTTTAGCCATTTTGACTGCTATCACTTTGTTCTGATTGTGCATTTAATTTGGTAACATATTTCCTTAGTCGAAAAACCTCCTGATCAGAGAAAAGACTCTCCCTTCGGAACACTTTAACCTTATCTATAAACTGTGAAATGTCAGGGAAAAAATCTTCAATTTTAACTCTTCTGACATTTTTTGTCACTTTTAAAAAGTGCTTAATGTCGTCTGCCGTATACACTCTGCTGGGAAAACCGCTACAAGGCAGGCTGCCTGTAAGGCTATGATCCGATACTTCACCTTCACTTTCACTTTCATTTTGACTGCTTTCCCTACCATCCACTTTTTTAGTTGGCTTCCTTGTGTGTTTTTCTTTTAATTTTCTTTTTTGCGGTTTTTTAAATGAATAATCCTCCAACTCAAGTGCAGACTCCTTTACAAACGGTTCTATTAACATCTGTTCTCCAGATCTCAATGCATTATCCTCATCATCGGATTCACTTACAGGAGCTACCAATACTTCACTCTCTACTGCATTCTTAACTTTACTAACATCCAGCACTGTTTCTATTCCATCAGCTTGTATTTCTGTCAGTATCATTTCGTCATGTTGTTCTCCCTCAACTAAAGCCGCAGCACAAACTACGCTAGTCTCCGCGGCAACCGCAACTTTACTCTGCGAAACGCCGGCACTTATTTTAGCGGCATTAGACTCATATCTCTGGGGCACTTTTTTGGGACAATCACGAATAAGATGTCCGTTTTCCCCACATCCAAAACACTTCGTTGAGTTTGTTGTAACATAAATCACGTAATTAAATCCTTCGTGACTGAAATTCAAAGTCAAATCCAAATCCTCTGTGTTATCTTTAAGGATCATATACACAAACCGTCTGAAAGACACTACATGTTTCAGGAGAGAGGATTTACTCCCGATCGGGATCATCTTAACTGTCGAAACTAGTTTTCCATAACGTGATAGCATATCTGTTAAAACCTCGTTTTTTATAAACGGAGGCACATTTGAAAGTGTGACACGTTTAGATGGAGTAGAAAGGGGAAGGACCTGAGTGAATATCCCGTTTATTTCAACCCCCGTCTCAACTAGTTTATTTGCCAAATCAATCGTTTTAACAAAAAGTACAACCGCGCTATTCATTCGTGAGGCGGACAAAATGTTTTCACATCCAATTAACATGCCTACAGCCAAACTACATTCCTCAACTCCCGCTGTTGAGTCAATTTTGACCGCATGTTTTCGAGTTAAATGGCTAAAGATCTCTGCCATTCTCTCAATGTAAAAAACTGGGAGCTAAAAAGCCCCCAGCGCTCTACAATCTTACAACTGATTATATTAAATACTTAATCCAAAGAAGAAAGAAAAAAGAAAAGGAAAAGGAAAGAAAAAACAAACAAACAATCACCCGTACCTTCTGCTCTCGTACACACGCTGCAATCAGCCCTCCATTCACACACACATGCGCAAACAGAGAGAGAGAGAGAGAGAGAGAGAGAGAGAGAGAGAGAGAGAGATGCAGAGATTGACATGAAGAAACAGAATCCACAGACAAACAGAGCACCACAAAGAGTCATAACAAAGACTAGAGTGACTGTGAGGAAAAGATGTTTCTGAAGTTGTCAACGAGAGGAACAGATGTGAGACCCTGTTTTTACAGATTTGTGTGTTTTTTTCTTTCTCTCTCTTTTGTAAACGAAGCTGAGTGACTTTTAGAGTACTGCGGTGCTGTTTTTTGGTAGTTTTGACATGTCTGAGAGTCTCTGTTGTGCTCTGTGAACATATATCTGCCAGTGTTTCAGTGGTCTGTCTCAGCTGTCTGAAAACCTTGTGAATCAGCCAGACATTCTTCAAAACCTCCAAAATTTCACAAAGGTATACTGTATACTGTACACTACCATTCGAAAGTTTGGAGTTGATAATGTTTTTTAAAGTATTTTTGAAGCTCACCAAGACTGAAAAAAAAAATCTGAAATATTAATGCAATTTAAAATAATCTCATTAAATATACAAATGCAATATCCATATAATTCTCATGATTCAAAGCTTAATTTTCAGCATCCTTGCTCCAGTTGCAAGTGTAAAATGATCATAAATCTTTAGAAATCATTCATGTTGTATATGCTGATTTGGTGCGCAAGAAACATTTTTAAAAAGTAGCTATTCTAATTTATTTATTGTCATCTTTAATCAGCTGAATGAATCTTTGATAAATAAAAGTTTCCATTTATTAAAATAAAATTTAAATAGATACACTGTTGTCATTTTACTTGCCCTCGTGTTGTTCCAAACCTACATGCTGTACATTTTTGCTGACGCATTGATTCAGTTTAGAGCAATTCTTGAGTTAACAGCTCACTGGAGGGGAAGATTATTAATGAATAATGTCTTTCGGTCTATTCCTCACACAAAGCTGTTGTACGACTTCAAAAGGCTTTGATTATAGAGTAGCACACAAGTTATATGGATTTGTTGAACGGTAATTCTTTTATCATTATTTGAGCTTTTCTTTATATAGGATCTGTCAAATATAAGAACTATGTTTTAAAATATAACTTTTTGTGTTTAATATCATTCAGTTTGTGTTAGTATGGCAGCCCTGTTAAACGCATTTCCAGTGAACCAATCATAACAGTTCTGCTGAAATGCATTACTGTTTCCACATGGTAATACCATAAATAAAAATGTGTTATTTGTGCTCAGATTTTGGCAACACTTATTTCTTCATGCTATTCAAATTCTTAAGCCCTGTTCACACTGCAACAGTTTTGTTTACACTGCACTTTTTGATTTAGTGGCTAATTTGTATGAAATCGTATGATCTCATTTTTACAATTTAGTACAATTTGCTTATCACCCAATGGCGGTTGGGTTTAGGGGTGGGGTTGGGTGCCACGCTTCCTTTTAAAAATCGTACATATTCATATGACTGAACTCGTACAAATTCATATTTTCCTCGTGAGATCAGGCTGGTCAATCCATATAAGTTTAATATAATTTTAGTACCACATAGCCAGAAGGAGGAGAAAGAACCCCACATGTAAAAGTCGCTGACAACAACAATGGCAGGTTACAGATTGGTGTTTGTGCTGCTAAGTCCTATATTAGCACTGTTACTATTTACAACAAAAGCTGGTAATGCTATATCAGCAAGTCGACAAGCAAGACTCATTCAAATGCATCAGATATTTTTAAATCTATCATGTTCTCCAGTGCTGAAGAAGAACTGCATTCCTCTGTGTCTTTTGGTATAATGCTACAAGAAGTTTGTTTGCCTTATTATAGCTCACTTTCTCACATCAAGTCCCTTAACGAACATGTTTTCTGTCAGCAGGCGGAAAATAGGTGGTCTTTTGTGGATTGTTCAAACACAATTGACTACCAGGTGATGTGTTGAAGGAAGCTCATCTTAATGGCAAGTCTAAACAGGACAGAATTTTCCTGCCTGATCTCACAGGGAAGTTTTGTTATTTTATTTTTTTTCAGAAAAGTGGCTAATTTTTATGAATTCATACAATTGTATTTGTACAAAAACTTACAAATCTTACAAAAAAGTACAAATGATATTGTACACATTCATACAAGTGACCCCCTAAATCAAAAATTGCAAATTGTTATAATTAGGGGCCACGCACTGAAGGTGCATATGAACCTATTGTATCCGTTCCGGTTATTATTATTATTCTTCCGGCTTCTTCAGCTCTGAGAGTCTATGGCAGCCCTATGAACCGTTTGCGGCATTTGGGCAAACTTTAACATACTGATAGAGGACAGTCTGATCTTTAACCACAACACTTTTGGACTCTCTAACTCAAACTCTCTAGCGCCACCACTTGTCCAAAGTTTTACTTATGTTTATTGTTAGAACTTTTAAACCCAATGGGCTACAATCAAACTTTTTCCTCTGATTCCTTGTCTTAAGCCGATTCAAACGTCATTTTCCATCATGAACATTTTTTAGCTATTTTGCATTTTTCGCAATACCTATTTGAACAAACTCGTCTCAGGCTGTTTATCCGATTTTCACCAAAATTGAATCACATGATCTACAGACCATGCTGACCAAATTCAAGTTGATTAGACAAACCGTTTTCGAATAACTTGCAAACAAATTTAACATAGAGCTTCCGAAAACTGACTTAAGGTGTTATCTCCGTAAAGCATTGACGTATTCACACCAAACTTGGTTTGTGTTACGACAAGCATGGTCTAAAGTGAGCTGCAGTGTTTCGGCTGGTGTTTCACCCAGGTCAGCCATTTTGGCCATTGGCTATTTTGATTTGTCAAAAATTGCTATATTTTACGGACGCATTGTGAATTGTTATGAAAGTCAGTATGTGTCTTCGGGACTGTGCCCAGAAGGTCCTCAAAAAGTTTTGTCACAGCGCCACCTTTTGGTCAAATGTTATAACAATATTTCTAAAAATGCTAATAACTTTTGACTAATTTTGCCTATTGTTATGATACATGTATTGATAGATTCCTTGGGTTGTCCTGAGAATATTGATACCAATTATGCCTTAAAATAACTGAACTTCCTGTCCACCATCTAGCCTTAAGTCAAAAACCTACTTTTTCGAACTCCTCCTACATCATTTGGCTGATTTGCACCAAATTTGACTCAGATAATTTTCAGACCATGCTAACAAAAAGTTATTGAATTCATAACTCGATAGGTGTAATGGATTTTGTTTACTGCACCGACAAATGTGCTAGCATGATGAAACTACATCTGAGGCTGTATCTCTGCAATAGTTAAAGATAATGACACCAAATTTTAACCATTTTAGGTCTGTCATTGTCACCTCACACTGACCACATCACAAAAATCTGGTGACAGCGCCACCTATGGGTCAAGAGTTATAAGACATTCATTAGCCATTATTAATGAATCTTAGAAATTTGGTAATAACTTTTAACTGCATATGCTTATTTTGATGAAATTGGTCTCAGATTATTCCTTGGGTCATGCCAACAACACTGATACCAATTTTGCCATAATCTGCCAAACTTCCTGTCTGCCATTTTTGATTTTGTTCAAACCATTCTTTTTTTAACTCCTAGACCGTTGGTCCAGTCTTCACCAAATTTGACTCGGATCATCTTCAGACCATGTTGACAAAAAGTTATGGAATTCATGTCGATAGACAAAACTGTTGTCATTTAGCATATGTGCAAACTGGATGTAATGCTGCTAGGTGACATTTCAGGCTGAATGTGTGTGACCTAGACCTGACAGTATCCATACTACGTCAGTTTGCACTGGGTAAAACGGACAAACAATTAAATTCAATAGAAATAATGCAAATCAATAGAAATCATACAAATTGTATCAAATGACTTTTGAATAGTTTTGTCTATTGTCATAAGACTGATCTTGCAGATTCATTGGATCATACAGAGAACATTGATATAATTTATTCCCTAATTGACATGCCTTCCTGTCCACCATCTTGAATTAGTTTGAAAATCTGTTGTTTTGAACTCTCCATAGACCATTAGCCCAATTTCCACACAATTTGGCTCAGACCATTCTGCCAAAACGTTATAGAATTTTCCAGTTGCTCTGTAGCTTGTTGCCGTGCTTGTTTAAGATGTGGCCGCTGGACTGCTTGGCCCCGATAATTGCTGCTTGCAGCTATATTATTGTATTGGAATTGTCACTGGCTTTACTGTCCCTTTAAAAGATACAGGTGCTTAATAGACTCCTTTACACACTTTAAATGCTTTTTTGTTAATTGAGGAGTAAATGTATTATTTTCAATCACCATTAACTAACCAAGAGCCCAAACTGTGGAAAAATGCAGTGTGAATCATTATATAGGGTGAAGAATATAAAACAGTGCCTGACTTTAAACATAATGACTGGATTGGTAAAAGACACTGTAATTATTGTTGTATAGCATTATTTCAGGATTGTAGAATTGGGTCATTTATTATGAAAGTAAGATGAGAGACACACCGGAAAAATCCTATACACACAATTGAAAATGTAAATACTTTGTAAACAATCCATTAAATGCTGTGTTTGAATTATTTCATTAAATGCTGTGTTTGAATTATTTCCAAGTTTGCAGGAACTAGGTGAGTTCTCTGCAAAAGATGCCAACTTGCTTCTTCATACTGAGCTGGTCTTATAAATTTCACTTATATAAGATGACTCTCATGAAACTTTAATTCTCTGATATTCTCCTGGGCAATTACTGCTGTAAGCAGAGCTGTAAGTTTCACATTTTTGTGAAGTCAAAAAGTATGTTACATTCCATCCAAGATAGAGAAAAATGTTTCCACACAGTATGCACATATCCATCATTGTATGCATCAAAACCAACATCTCTCAACATGATAGGCATTGTGTCTCCATTTGTCTCTGTCCAGAAAGTGCCATGTTCGCTAATAGGCATTATGGGCACTTGCATAGAAAGAAAAAAATATAGAATTCATGTTCCAAATTGGACATAGAAGCACGCAGACAGATGATAAAGGATGTTCTGTCTAGACAGTATTTGGCTGATTCTTTTTATTTAGTTATTTTTATTATTCAAGGATGCTCCATAAAGATTCAATTCAATTTAAAGACTCTTTATGTATTAAAATGCACACCCTTACTATGCACAGAGAAGAATTATGGAAGAAACTCTAGCTCCTTTGCCTCTCCTCCCTTGATAAGTCCATTACCTTGGCACTTGGCTGTGGCAAATTCACTAACGTGGGCCTGACTTCAAACCATTAATCAGGACTTCCACGCTTAGCACATCGTAAAAAGGTTATTTGTGTAATAGATAAAAGGGTGAAATGAATTAGCAGGCCAGAATGCAAAGCTCACTCTTTCTCTGTGGTTTTCTCACTCTGTCTTTCTCCCAAGCGGCAATGTGAATGGCTGACCCCACGCTCACCGCCATATAGCACTTTACTTTCAGCAGGAGCGCTAATGACAGTCTCAAAAGTAACCTTTGTGTACTCCTCTAAATTCACCTCAGTATCACTTAGAATCAAACACTCTCAATTTCTAGTTTTCTGTGTGCTTCGTCTCTCTCATGTTCGGTGATGGAATGTGCTCTGATTTCCGCAACAAGGAGAGAAGAATGAATAGTTAGCGTTTGATTATCTCCTGCCAGAGCATATGGATACTGGCGTGTGATTACTCGAGGCTTTTTTGAATGTAAATTCAGATCAGCCGTGGTTTTGTGATTGGCAATGGTAGCACATTAGCTTCCTGTATGTCATCAGTGTATTTGCACTGGGTCATGTCACCCGTTTTATTTCCAAGCTGGGTTTATTCAGAATTGGCATTTATGCTTTTATGCTTGAAATCGTGTTAAAGCTGAGTATGTGAGTTGCATGAATGTTCTTGGAGTCTCTGTTTTGACAGCATTAATAAACACTCATTGGTCACAACTGCCTAATAGGAAAAATTCACCCAAAAATGTAATTTCTGATATTAATTACTCGCCATCATGTGATTCCAAAGCCTCCAAATTTTTGTTCATTATTGAAACACAAATTAAAACAAATTAAAATAATTTTGATGAAACCTGGGCAGCACGGTGGCGCAGTGGGTAGCACAATTGCCTCACAGCAAGAAGGTTGCTGGTTCGAGCCCCGGCTGGGTCAGTTGGCATTTCTGTGTGGAGTTTGCATGTTCTCCCCGTGTTGGCGTGGGTTTCCTCTGGGTGCTCCGGTTTCCCCCACAATTCCAAAGACATGCGGTACAGGTGAATTGGGTAAGCTAAATTGTCCGTAGTGTGTATGGATGGTGTGTATGGGGGTTGCAGCTGGAAGGGCATCCGCTGCGTAAAACATGTGCTGGATAAGTTGGCGGTTTATTCCGCTGTGGCGACCCCAGATTAATAAAGGGACTTAGCCGAAAAGAAAATGAATGAATGAATGAATTGATAAAACCTGAGAGACTCTTATCTTCCATAGACAGCAACAGTCTCGACTTGACCAAAGTCAAAAAAACATTCTCAATACAGTTCAGGTGTCTTAAAATAGTGCATATTTTGAATTTACGAGAATTGTGTGTTCATACAACAAAAATAATGACTTTATTCAACAGTTTCATCTCCTCAGTCTCAGTATAGGGCACACATCATGTGCTGTTGTATAGCCAGGAGGCCCACGCACAACTTCCTGTGTTTGTTTTGGCCCTTGACGATGTAATGACATCTTATGATGCAAAACAGTTGCTCTGTGCAACAAACTGAATGCTATTTACAACTTTATTAACTGTTATTCACAGCCTAGGCAAACGGATCCAAGCACACTGATGTAGGCTTCATTCAAGGGCATGCGCATCCTCTCTTTGGTAACCAAAGTTAAGTGCGTCAGCTCACGTGATCACATTTTTCAGTAACTAAATGTCATTATGCAATGTAATACATGAAAAAAAACAAGTTCAATATCATGAGTCAATATCATTACATCAGCGATACTCATCTGCGGATTTTCTTTTTCTTTCTTTTTTTTTCCTTTTTTTTATATGATGATGTATTCCTAGTCGGGAACATTGTGTATGGGGGATGAGGTAGTTCTCAGATTTTATCCTAAATAGCTTTATAAATGTATGTTCTGAAGACAAACAAAGGTCTCAAGGGTTTGGAATAACATCAGGATGAGTAATTAATAACATAATTTTCATTTCTGGGTGAAAATATGATTATGTTAGGGATAAAGTACATCCAGGATGTTGTTATAAGAGAATAAAGCCCGACAGGATTGTCGGCAGCCAAACACAAAGCGGTTGAAGGACCTGAAGACTGAAGGGCTTTATTCTGAGAATACAATCATCCTGGATGTACTTTATCCTGTTAATT
This sequence comes from Danio choprae, assembly GCA_903798125.1. Lineage (NCBI taxonomy): Eukaryota > Metazoa > Chordata > Actinopteri > Cypriniformes > Danionidae > Danio > Danio choprae. The sequence goes on from CAIGQW010053582.1 coordinate 984,723, forward strand.
ACACAGCTACTTGCCACAAAACATAAGAATTACACACATAACATTGTTTTGAGCTGTAATAGTTTATTAATTAATTAAACACTTGAAAGAGAAACAAAAATAGCTGGTGATGGAGTATACACTTACCTACGTAATATTCATTCACAAAATGGCACCAAATAGTCAAAAACTACGATGTGACAGATAACCAGATACATATGAATGTGGATGTAAGTATATGGATGTGAACGTAGGCCTATTCACTGACATTCAAGGAGATTTGAAATTCCTGGTTGAGCCTGTGTTATTCAGCAGTAGTTGACTGGGAATAACATACCTTAGAATGGCATGACTGACCAATCAGAATGAGGTATTCCAGACAGCCAGGTAATAAGATAACATAACACTGTCTGTTCCACATCCCAAAAGTGATCTACTGGATTGAGATCTGGTGACTGTTGAGTCCATCTGAGCATATTGAACATTTTCATGTTCAAGAAAGTCATTTGAGATGATTAGAGCTGTTTGACATTGTGCTTTATCCTGCTGGAAGTAGCATCACCAGATGAGCACACTGTGGTCATAAAGAGATGTACATGGTCAGTAACAATACTCTAGTAGACTGTAGAGTTTTAACAATGCTCGGTTGCTATTAAGGACCCCAAAGTGTACCAAAGTATCTCTCACACCATTACACCACCAGCAGCTTTAACCATTGATACAAGATGGATGGATCAATGCTCTCATGTTGTTTATGCCAGATTCTGATCCTACCATCCGTACAAATCGACCAGACAACCTTTTTTTACAGTCTTATTTTGTTCAGTTTTGGTGAGCCTGTGTAAATTGGCTGTTTTCCTCTGGACTCTAGCATCAATGCAGCATTTTCATTCACAGAACTGCTGCTCACTGTATATTTATTTGAAATAATATTACACAATATTACAGTTTTTAAGGTATTGTTGATCAAATTAATGCGGTTTTGGTGAGCATGAGACTTAACGTTAAAGTAAATCTATTATATGCAACGCATTAACCCAGGTGTCTATTTGCCTGTCTGTGTATTTGGTTGTCTACATGTCTTTCTGTATATCAGTCCGTAGACCTGTCCATTAAATCCAAAGTTATCAACAGTCCAGAAATGAGAAAACATCATCAACAAAAGACGATTATTAGCTTGAGAGTAAGCGGTTTCCACACTTTTGTTTCACAACACCGTCCACCAACACCACCAGACTATCAAAAACAGCATCAACCAGTTTAGACTAACATAAAATATGAGTCAAAACTGTTTCGAAATGATAATAAGGGTAATGTAGTCTTTTAGTCAACTCATCACAATCTTGGTCTACTCATTCATTTCTGCATCTCAAAAGCTTATAAATGTGCCTCTATAGCTAATAAATAATCTTTTTCTCACCCTCTCTTCCATCACATCCTTGGTATAATCTTTCATTACTATACCTCATAGTATCTTTTAACCTTTTGGCATTATGTGTCACCCACCCGAGTCCTGTTGAGCTGTTCATCAAAACACACATACACACAACTTTTCATAGTCATTGACAAGCTGCTAAATGACACTTTCGTCCAGCACCTGCTCTGCGCTGACTGACAGCTCGTTCTCCCATGGTGAAGTGGTCTGTACACTTTCTGGATAAGTTTGACAATAATAGAAAAGCAAAGGCCTATGGGACTTTCTCCCCAAACGCCTCATAAAACATTCAGATGGTGTAGTGCTTTTCTAAGAGTGAGTTAGCATGGTGTAGCTTTTGGTGTTGGCAGACTATAGCTGCTTCAAAGTTAAGAGCTGGCCTGATCGTGTGTATTTGTTCTACGTTTAATCAGGTGTAGTGTTTAAGAACTGCAAGATCTGTTACAAGTTGGAAAATGAAAAGTTTGATGGTGGATTGTGAGCGATTGACTAGAGTTCATATCAAATGGAAATTTATTTGTGATGTATTGGAATTAGCTGTGGTTTAATGACTATTGAAATTATTTAAAAAGATCCATCACCCTCCAAAAACAAAGCATTTTGTTAGTATTTACTCATGCTGATGTCAACTATAGGGTACTAAATTACACCACAGTTTACTGTAGTAAAAATGAAGTATACTACAGTATTTATAGCAGTTTAGTATCGATTGATTATAGATAATACTACAGTAAGCTCTAGTAAGCTTTACTATAGTATGGCTCAAAAACACTATAGTATTTACTATATAAATATGACAAATATCTCTTGTTTAAAAAGCATTCCATTTGGGTCGGATTTTTATCTTTTTTTTTTTTCGCCAAAAAAAGTCCAGGTAATACATTTGCTTAGGTTAACACCTATTATTTCCTATTATTCAACCTAAGTCAAGTTGTCAACCAGGGAAAAAAATTATTCTATACTATACTGGCCAGTAATGCATTTCTCTATGTGCAGGTAGTGATAGTTGTCAATATCATGGGAAAAGCTTTCTTCAGTCTTCATATTGTAGTTTAGAGACAGTGTGAAAATGTGGACCGAGAGCAGACATTCACACATCACCTTCTCTTCTCTGCTGCTTTAAACTTCAGCTCTGCAACCAAGAAACCAGCTGTTGTCTCCTTCTCCTTCCCTCGCTTTGACAAAAGAAATGCCTCTTCTGGTGGAAGAAAATGAATGGCAGATTGTCAGAGATGACAGGTGGAAGTAAAAAGCCAGTGGAGACTGGAGACATTATAATGTGTTTTGTGTCAGAGAAACCTGTTGATAACTGTCTGTTTGCATTCAGTTTGCTTTACATTGCAGTGGCTGTATTAGTACACATTTATAATCTGATTAAGCCAAGTTGGACAAGCTTCTTATTTGTTCTTGAGCTATGTTTTTATCAGCCAATCAGATTGTCTTTAACAACATTCTTTTGATTGTGTCAATTTTCTCTGTTAGGTTTCATCTTATGGTTAGGGCTGTGCTTCTAATCTGGTTGGATGCAATGATTGATTTGGGGCTTTTAAGATTGGAGTTTAAGGTTTGAGGGTAAAAGTATTGATAAGGATTAGGGGTTTAAATGGATTTTAAAGAGATATTTCACCCGTAGATGAACATTCCCTTGTCATTTATTCACCCCAATGTCTTTACAAACACAAAACAATATTGGATCCTATAAATGAAAGTCATTAATTTGTGGAACAACATAAAAATGAATAAACGATGACAGAATCATTTTTGTACATTTCTTACATATTAGTCATATGAGAGGACCTTGAGGGCGTGTGTGTGTGTGTGTGTGTGTGTGTGTGTGTGTGTGTGTGTGTGTGTGTGTGTGTGTGTGTGTGCATGTGTGTGTGTGTGTGTGTGTGTGTGTGTGTGTGTGTGTGTGTGTGT
>CAIGQW010053582.1:997349-1009145 GCA_903798125.1 Danio choprae
GTTTCCCAGAGATGGGTTGCAGCTGGAAGGGCATCCGCTGCGTAAAAACATATGCCGGATAAGTTGGCGGTTCAGTCCGCTGTGGCGACCCCAGATTAATAAAGGGACTAAGCCGAAATGAAAATGAATGAATGAATGAAAATAATGTGTAAAAATATATCACTCAATCCCCTCACCTCAAGATACATTAACAATTGATGACAGAAGCTATGATGTTTAGCATACTTTGTAACACACCTCCCCCATACCTAAGATGATGTTCAAATCATGCTTGGAGTGGCATGGGGAGAACTAAAGGGGTTACATTGGTACCTTGACCTGGATGAGAGTGAGGTTTAGAGAGGTTGAGTGTGCTGATTTAATGTGCAGTTAAACTCTCTCCTGGAAACTCTGAAGTGCGCTGATGACTGATGTTAGAGTCTAGGATCCTTAGCCCACCTATCATGCCAGTAACACCAGTTAAAATCAGACTTGAAGTAGTGTGAATTAAACTGAAGGAGTGATTTTCATACAATTTCCTTTTTTTATCGTAACAGTAACATAATATTGTATCATAACCTATATATGCGTTGAAGTGATTTTACATACACATTCTGTAACTTTATGTTCTCTGAATTAGAATCTTCCTACCAGTGATTCCAAGTACTGCATATTTTCTATGTTTCCTTAACCCAACACACCTGATTCAGATCATCAGCTTATTAGCAGACTACAAGATCTGAGACATGCAAAATGTGTAGTGCTGGTGGTCCCCCAGGAATGTGGTTGAGAACCACTGCTTTATACAGTGGCTGAGAGTATTGTAATCAATAGCGATGGTACCAAAATAGTTCAAACAAGCTGTTAAATGCTCATTTGTGCCTAGAATCACATGATGAGAATGTATGGAAATACAACTGGAACCATACCCTACTGAACCGTTCAGCACAATATTGAAAAAAGTGGCTTTAAGAGGGCACAAATAAGTGGATCCAGGAACCCATCCTACTTGGCAAAGTCAATAAGTACATACACAGACCTCACTCTTGTTGCGTGTCATATTATTAGGGCTTTAGCCAGTTCTGATGCCCTGCTTAGCTTTGCTCTGGAAGATCTAACATGGCCTCCGTTTGTATGGTTCTGGTTCATTTGTCTTGTCTGTGTTGTGTTCGACCCGTAGGGTTTTCAGTCAAGCTTTTAGCATGAAACTTTTCAGTAATGGGCTGTGTAAGAGTGCTGACAGTGTGACGGACGCAATTAAAGTGCTCTCTCTTTCTCCAACACTATTGCAGAGCTTATCAGAGCAGAAGAAGGAACTTCACACAAACGTCGATTGTAAGAGCTAACCATTTTCACACCATATTGGGGTCCAGTGGTCTCACCACATTACTGCCAATAGCCACACGTCTCCAACACCTCTGTGAAGTCCCTGAAGAGCTAATCAAAACCAACATGTCAGACAGTATGCACATATGTGTCTGAATAAACAAGAGGGAATATTCCCCTCCAAAGCACAGCCTAAGCATGCAATGGCTCCCATTTTTGGCTCCATACACCTTGACGTGCTGGTGAGATTGTTAGTTTGGCAGCAATCTATGTGCAGAATAGTGGATTGTGGTGTGAGGTGATGCATACCGTGACTACTAGTGGGCAATAGTTCAAAGGTCCTGCTGTCGAACCGACAAGGTCAGCATACACACTGTTTGATGTATTAGATCAGTATTCTGCAAGATGGGTAACACACATGCATGTGTATAAGGTGGATTCTATAATTTTCTGCAAGGATCCTTTGATTTTATTTCTGGTAAAACCTGTATGGAAGCTGCTGAGGAAAAATAGTGATGCAGTTTAAAAAAAGACATATCACATTTTGAGATAGAAAGTCTCACAAAGTGCCATAATTGCATGCTGTAATGGTAATTTGAGGTAGCAGTTCATACAGTGACATGATATATAAACTTGGAATTCAGAGATATGTTAATTTTGACTCACAGATTTTAGATATAGCTTTTTTAGATATGGACAATTTGAAATAAGTGATTTTGAGATACGTACACTTCTATAAGGGCCTAACGGTGGCGCAGTGGGTAGCACGATCGCCTAACAGTAAGAAGGTTGTTGGTTTGAGCCTCGGCTGTTGAGCCCGCGTTGGTGTGGGTTTCCTCCGGGTGCTCCGGTTTCCCCCACAAGTCCAAAGACATGCGATATAGGTGAATTTATTAAGCTAAATTGTCCACAATGTGTGTGTGTGAATGGGTGTGTATGGTTGTTTCCCAGTGATGGGTTGCAGCTGGAAGGGCATGGGCTGTGTAAAAACATATGCTGGATAAGTTGGTGATTCATACCGCTGTGGCAACTCTAGATTAATAAAGGGACTAAGCCGAAAAGAAAATGAATGAATGAATACACTTCTATAAATTTCTAAATGTCTCAGTTTAGAGTCATAATATTTGAGGAAATATAAAATGGTTTGTGAGACAAATTCAGATTATAAAAATAAATGTGGAATTGTGTGATACAATCTCATTTTAAGATATTGCAGCTTAGATTTGTATTTGTATATATGTATATGTTTTAAAAAAGCTACAAAATAGTTTATGAGAAACAAAATGCACTATTTTGAGAAATAAAGTAACACATTTAAGAAACATTGAAATAAAGGAACACACTTTAGATCACATTGTAATAGTATAATCACACATTAGATGTAACATTATCTGTTATATTAGATATAACAATTTTTGAAATGGTCACATTCTGAGATGTTACAAATATTAAATATTTTCAGTTATTATGACAGCATGAAACCAAAATATTGATTGAGGAAAAATACATTATGAAGTCAATATTTTAAGATATAAGGTCATAATTTGTATAGGCTGTAAAAAAATTAACATTTGAGAGGTATAAAAATAAATAGACATACATTTGCAAATGTGAAATATAAAGTAACAATCAAGCGTCACATTGTATTTTAATATTTAAAGTTGCTGTTGTGATTTGTATCATGTAATTTGCGTATCTCAAGTCTTATGTGATACCAAATGTGTAACCACAACTTAAGAATTTAGAGATTATGTCTGATTTTAAGGCAGTTGGTGGTAAATATATGGAAGAAATCATACAGATTATGAAAATATCAACCTTCTGTCTTGAAGTTATAAACATGAGAAATAAAGTTGAGATGTGAGATATAGTCGCACATATTTAACTACATTTGAAAATAATGTTAAAATCATTGTAATGTAACAGACTCCAGATATGAAGATGCAAATGTTGTAAGAAAGTCCAAATTTTGTTTGAGTTTTGAGTTTCACATACAGTATGAGAATCAAAGCTGCAGTTGTGACAGTACAAAGTTAGAATTTCAATATTTAAAAAGTTGCATTTGTGAAATCCCACAGTATTCAATTTTTAGGTTGATTAAGTTGATCAAGTTTATTATTATAGCTTTATATCCTCCTCTCCCTTTTTTTCTCTGTCTGGCAGAGAACTGCATTTTTTTTGGAAAGTCTAAAAACAATGAAAAACTGGAAGCCTTTGAATCACATCTTGAAAACGTATCATTTGGGATTGCCATTGTTATTAGGCTGTGAGAAGATAAGGACTTAAAGACTGAATGTTTTGTTTTGGACCACATGGCTGAGGTCTTTCATTTGGCTTGCATGTCCTCGAATTGGCTGCGCTTCACAGAGCTGCAGTTGCAGATCCCCATTATTATTAATAACAGTTTCATTTCATCTGTGCATATGCTTTTTCTGGAGCAGGGACAGTGGAAATTTCTCTCTTTTTTCAATCTCTCTCTCTCTCTCTGTGGTGAGAGATGAATGTGTGGTTTGTCTGTAATTGAAATGTAGTCCAAAATGATTTTCATACTACAAGCACTCGGCCCGCTTTGCAAATTAGCATATTTTTAATTAAATGCCTTGAAATTTTGAAATAATCCAAACGAACTTGTCACTTCCAACATTTTGGCATTAATTAATTAATGTTTGCCCTTGACTTGTCAGCGCAGACTTACATGTTTATTCATTATTTTGAGACTTGTATTTTTTCGTAACCCCCCGAGGATGGGAAGACTGCTTGGGTGAAACGGCGTGAAAGTGTGGGAAACTGTAAGACAAATTACCGAATGCAAATGCGATAGTGTAAGCTATACTTCCAGGGAAGTGTGTGATTTAATGACGGTATCGTGAACGAACGTTAAACCATCCTGCCGTCCTTTGGCCCGTCATCATGCTGTGGATTGGCATGAAGCCTATTGACTGGCCTGCAGAGCTGCTGACTGAGCAGAGAGAGTCCTGTGATGTCTGCTTGGCGGACGTTTGATCCTCACTGAAATGTGTGTCAAATTATATGAACTAATGATTTCAAATTTAAAGGCTTTTGACCACTGAACCAGGAGCAACTTTTTATTTTGAAAACCAATCTTTTCTGAGAGCCTACTCTCAGATGATTCTGTAAGTCTGTCATGAGTGGTCTTGGTAGCAGTAACATAATAATAGTCCTTTTAACATCCATCCCCAAAAAAATATGTGTAAATGTAGGGTAAATTATTAGCCCTTCTGTGAAAATGTGCATTCTTTCTCAAAAATTGGTCAAATTTAATTTATTAAAAACCAAGGACATTTTCAAAGTATTTCCTTTTTATTCTTTTGGAGTGTCATATGTCTTTTAGTTTGGCTGGAATAAAAGCAGCTTATATTTTTTAAAGCTATTTTTAAGATCAATATTATTAGCCTCCCTTAATATATTTTGCTTCATTTTGTTTCATAATTGGTCACAGAACAAACCACTATTGTCCAGTGATTTGCCTAATTAACCTTATTAACCTAGTTAAGCCTTTAAATCACATTTTAAGCTGATTACTGGTATCTTAACTTGTCAGTAAATTAACTTAAAATATATTATGTACTGTCATCATGGAAAATACAAATAAAAATAGTTATTAGACATGATTTGTTTATAAAATTGTGCTTAGATAAATAGTTTACAGAGAGAGAGGTTTTTAATAATTACTTTTAATTTGGATGGTTTTGGAATGATTTTATAATTTACATTTGCATTAATAATTTATATTATTTAATGTAATAATAAATACATTTTAAAATGTTTAAATTGTTATAATGTCTGTCAAATGAGAATAAAGGCACTTACTGTTTCAACATTTAACGTCAAGAATGATCGGTCATATATAAATATGCCATATACTTTTTCATTTGTAAGTTATACAATTACTATTTTAGGATATAAAGCCTTTATTTTGATAGTCACAGCTGTACAAATTGTCAGTTTTAAGACATGCATTATGATACAGCAGATATAATAAAAAAATCACATAAAATTATAGGAGCCCAGAAGCTTTTATGTGCCAGCTTTTCTTTATGTTTGCTTTGTTAGCCATTGTTTACAGAAGTCAGCCAGAAACCTTCACATTGTCTGACATATTCCTGGTCCATGACATAGCAAAAATCTAAATTGCATAGCTTGACACTGTGACTAATGTAACAGATCCTTACAAAAAGTGTAATTTTAACCTGCCATTACTTGTTGTCAGTGACTCTAATCTTCTTCTCAAGACAAGAAATCGGTTTCGAGATTGTTAAAGGTCCCATGAAGTGCTTTGAAATATGCATTTGTATTCAATGTTTGACGTAATCTCAACTGAAACACAAAGAGAGGGTGGGACATAGTGTAGCCCCTCCCCCTTTTTTAAACAGCCAATAGTGTTTTTGTTTTTTTACACCGCTCTGCCAGTGAGAGTGCTTGAGCTCATGGGCATCAAATGAAAAGCACATGAGAAGCGTCTTGGAGGGGGCGGAGCATGTCTGATACTAGAGAGCATTTGATTGGTCATGATTTGATGAGAAACTGAAGTATGAGGTGACGAGAATAAAACCATTGACAAGAAGGTTTTCATATTTATATCAGTTTTATATCTTCTAAACGTGAATTTTGTCACTGTTTTTGAGCCCCCTAGCTTCTAGATACGTATCTTAAAAGATAACAATACTGATACTAACATCTAAAAAAGTTTATTTAAATTTCATGGGACCTTTAAAGGCCATATAGAAGTGTAGTATCCTGAATAAAACAATACTATTTATGCTTATTCAGACCACTCAGCGTCTTATTCACAATAGCTGTTTGGTTTTTCTTCTTTAAACTGCATCCCAAATAGATGTCAAAAGGAATTGCTTGACTTTCTACAGACCCCTGCGTGAGGGGAATATTCAATGTGGGAGACAGAAAAATGGAGGGTCAAATCATATCACCAGTTCTAAATGAAACCATGGCTTGAGAGTAATTGTAATTGCTCTGCATTATTTAATTAATTACGGGTAGTTAGCAGAAGTGTGGCCAAACGGCAAATGAATTGCGACACCCCTGTTGCGGCGTCTTTCTTGCGAATGACCGCAGCAAGGATGTTAATTTCCTCATCAGGTTAAAGATGAGCTGAAATTGTGTTTGGCCTGGATCAGACACTGGGCGTTTATTAAATAACCCTCACATAAGGCGGATGTCCTTGTGATTGTTATCTCACAGAGAACACGGCGACTGAATGGACGTAAGATGGAGCCGTCTGGACTCTTACACACTTTGTCTAGGTTTTTCCATTCATCATTTTGGATGTTCGTTCGGTCACTTGTGTACTCTTTTACTACTCAAAAAAATTATTTTGTCGCTTGTTCAAACTACTTATGTAAAATGACCTTAACACAATTCTTGAGATTTTTTGGAGGACAACTTTATTGTTTTATGTCCAGTTAACTTAAACTTGTTGTTAACTTAATTGATTTGTGTTTGGACAACCTGAATGAATTGTGTGGAACCCTACATTTCTTTTTTATTGTGTGGTTTTACTCTGGCGTTTATCAAGCATTTTACTCTGTCAGTGGTATTTGTTGTGGTTCTGTGTGTTCATCTTTTAAATCTGCAAATAAGGGGGTGCTCAGTTGTTTGACAGCTAATCGGTTTATAATTGAAATCAACTAGTTCTAGATTTGTTTAGTGTAATGGAGGGTTTAGTTTAATAGTTTAATATATGATAAATGCATGTAGTGATCTGTCACTGTGAAAAAGTAAATAAGCATCTTACAATAAAGCCTTCTCAGGCATATTTACTGTAAATGCCTCACACATAAAGCAGAAACAAGATGTATATTTTAGTAAAATTATCTTTTTTTTTGTTTTCTATTCTCAAGCTTTTTATCCATTAAAGTTCTGAGAAAAAACATCTGAATTGAAAGATTATAGAAGAGAATTGGGGCCAAGAATTAAGAATAAATAAATAAATAAATAAATAAATAAATAAATAATGTGGCGCAGTGGGTAGCACTGTCGCCTCACAGCAAGAAGGTCGCTGGTTTGAGTTCCGGCTGGACCAGTTGTCATTTCTGTGTGGAGTTTGCATGTTCTCCCCGTGTTTGCATGGGTTTCCTCCGGGTGCTCCGGTTTCCAAAGTCCAAAGACATGCGGTATAGGTGAATTGGGTAAGCTAAATTGTCCGTAGTGTATGAGTGTGAATGAGAGTGTATGTGTTTTCCCAGTGACAGCGCTACCACACTGCGTCACCGCACTGCCCTTTACTATTTTTGTTTTATATTATTTATTTATTTTTACTATGGATGCTCTTTTCAAATGAAATAAATAGAAATATATTTTAACTGTATGCATGTTTAAGTGACAGAAAACTAACCATCAAACATGAACATCTCTTTTTGCAGATGTAATCACAGGTACAATAGTTTCCTCACTCTGTGCTCCTCAATGATAAACTTACCAACATTATGTACTACATCTGGCTGATGACTGTATCTATATACAATCTATATTACTCATCATCAAAACAATCACCGAAGTATTTCAATTACTTAGTACTACAGAGCAATATATTAAAACTTGTGAAATCTGCTTCCTTCTGCTGCATCACCGTGTGACAAAGTAATCTTCTGACATATACATTAGCTCACATATTAATTACTTACTCTTCACCTGAGGATGTTATGCATAACTCTGCTGTCATTTACTATGTTTACACCCATTTCTATTCACAAAAATCTAAACTTTTACTGAGAGTTGGTTAATATTGTGGTGGCACATAATGGAATTGAAGAAGTTAAAATGATAGAGCAGATTTGTTATTATAATTTATCCTCCTCCTTTGTCTGACCAATTGAAAACTACTTTTTCCAGCCCTTGGTTCAGGCAACATATGACATGCTAATGTTACACTCCTCCTGTTTCTCCTTGAGTTAATCTGCATTGCTCTTTTATTGCGTCTTCCATCATAATCAGACACATCTATCATGTTATGTCCTCTGTGTTCAGTCCCAGCCTCCCAACCGCAAGTATCCTTCAATATCTCTGTCCATGGTGCTGAAACGCATACACACTTTTGCTAGGTCACTTTATTAGATGCATGCTGATACTACATCTAATCTGACAGCCATATGGCAGCAAATGAATGCATTTAGGCATGGATATGTGGTCAAGATAATATGCTGAAGTTTTAAAGTCTCTATGAAATCAAATTTTGCAATGTTTATTTTGCTAGCGCACATTGTTCAGGTGAAAAATTTACCCATGCAGGCTGATCCCCTGAAATAAAAAATGTTTGGGTAACACTTTAGTTTGAGTAAAAGTTCACACCATTTCCTACTGGCTTATTACCCGTCTATTATTAAGATATTAGCTGTTTATTAGCACTTATAAAGTAAGATCTTATTTTGCATCCCTAATCCCTCCCAATACCTAAACCTAATTACGAGCTTAATAACTATTAAGCAGCTTATTAGTGATTTACTGAGATACAAGTCTTAAATAATGCTTTGTTAATAGTGTGAATTGTTACTTAAAATAAAGTGTGACCAATGTTTGTTTTCGGTAATCTTCAATCAAAGTCTGACCATTTGATCCTTCTCTGTTGACGTCAGTTTATCAGCTTCAGCCACAATATTCTTAATACTGTTTGCTATGAGGGAATGATACACAAAAATAAAGCCCCGCCCACTACTCAATATTCAATTTCAGTTGGAAGGACATCAACATACTGAAATAAAAGTCTCAGCAACTTATGTTTCACACGCACTTTAACTTAGCATCAGAATAGGGATTGGAAGGTGATTTACATGACTTTGAGTGGGAGAATGTTGTTGGTGTCAGACAGGCCATTTTTCATCTGAGTATTTTAGAAACTGCTGATCTACTGGCATTTTTTACACACAACCATCTCTAAGATCTACAGAGAATGGTCCACATAGAAGACAATATCCAGCAAACATCAGTTCTGTTGGTGAAAATGCTTTATTGAGCCATTTTGAGGTCAGTGAAGATTGACCAAACTGATTCAGCTGACTCAAATACGCGATTAGAGTTGAGTATTGAGAACTGGTTTCATTTTAAAGCCAGTTTCTACTTTCAAAGAACCAGCTATTTGATATGATACACACTGTTAAAAATGCTGGGTACCACACAATTCCTTCATGTTGTCCCAACACAAATCGATTAAGCTGATTTCGTTGTTTTTACAAATGTAAGTGGATTGAACATACAGAAATTAAGATGTAAGTTGTTTTAACACATTTTAAATAATTCGTTTGAACAAACAGTAAAATATATTTTTGAGTGTACACATGTCCATGCCATTTATTGTTTCCTGACGTTTTCAGTCACTCTTATACAGTGAAGGCAGTGAGTTTTTACAGTTGTATTTATCTGCCAGGACCTGCAATAAGGACCTTATTTCTTTATGCACATGCGCAGTTCATTACAATCGGCAAATCTTCAAAGGTTTTGTTAAACTTTGTTGAAAAAGGTGATAGAATGAGAGGGATCTGGATGCAGACTTGGTGCAGTAGCAAGGTGAGCTGCATGCATTCATTCATTCATTCATTTATTCATTCATTCATTCTTTCTTTCATTTTCCTTTGGCTTAGTCTCTTTATTCAACAGGGGTTGCCACAGCGGAATGAACCGCCAACTGGTTTTACACAACGGATGCCCTTCCAGCTGCAACCCAGTACTGGGAAACCCATACACACTCATTCACACACATACACTATGGACAATTTAGTTTATTCAATTCACCTATAGCACATGTCTTTGGACTGTGGGGGAAACCGGAGCACCCAGGGGAAACCCACGCAAACACGAGGAGAACATGCAAACTTCACACAGAAATGACAACTGGTCCAGTCGGAACTCAAACCAGCGACCTTCTTGCTGTGAGGCGACAGTGCTAACCGCTGAGCCACCGTGTTGCCCGAGCTGCATGCAATGCTTTATAATGAACACACCCAACCCCACCCAAAACCCTACCCCTCACAGAGACGTCACTACCTCCACTGAGTGCATTGTGTCTGACATTGCCAGTCTGAGATATGCAGTCTCAGCTTGCAAATCAAAGTCTGCATCCAGATACTATTGGATAGAATTGCCATATGCAATACATGTGGCAAAGATTTTCCGTGCAAGGGAGGAAGTACCTCTAATATGATGAAACATTTGATTCAATACGACATTTATCTGAAGGAATGTACTATGTTTAACTCTCCCAGCCACAAGTCACAGATCAACGCTACAATTACAGCTAATATTGGCAACAAGAGTGTCTTACACTCAAGTACAAAACACAGACAAGATCACAGTCACCTTCGAATTTGAGTCACATAATTCTGGATAAACTGACAATCAATGTTTATTTTTCACGATTAAATAAATTCGAGCAGCTACATGATCACGTGTTGTAGTTCATTTAAAACTATATTATTTTAATCATTCATTCAGTTTTTTTTAATGGTGCTTTTTTGCTTCTTTATTCTTTAATAAAAGTGTTAATTATTTCATCATTTGACTAATTGTCACAGTTAACAGTTACAGACTAGTGGTTATAGTCTAAATTTAAGTCTATTGTCTAATTAAAAGATAAAAAGGTAAAAATGTTTTTCTTAAAGTATTTGCTGTAACACTTTTGTTTAGGTCACAATTCTTGCTATTAACTACTGGCTTATTACCTGCAAATTATTAAGATGTTAACTGTTTATTAGTAGTTATAATGTAGGATCTTATTCTAAATCCCTAATCCTACCCAAAACTAAACCCAACTTTCACCTTACTAACTATTAATACACAGCTAATTAGTAGTTTATTAAGCTAGTAGGGTTAGTTAATGGTTTGTTAATACAGTGAATTGTGACCTAAAATGAATGTTACCATATTTGCTATTAAAAAAATAAAAAATAAATAAGTACAGGAGAATTTCTTGTCAGACTTTGGGACCCTCAGTACCACAGTCTACCTGAGTATAGTTGCTGACCATGTGCACATCTTTTTATGACCACAGTGTGCTGATCTTTTGTTGCTACTTTCAGAATGATAACATGCAATGTCACAAAGCTCAATTCATCTCAGTCTGGTTAAACATGACAGTGACCTCAAATGCCCTCTGCAGTAACCAGATCTCTGTCTAATAGAGCACGGTTGGGTTGTATGTATAAACACTGATGTTTTGTCTTACAGTAATGTATAACGTAAGTAAAATAATGATAGTAATTTTGTCATTAACCTTAATTTCCCCTTTGAATTTTTTATTTTATTCCTCTGATTTAATTAAAACCCAGCAGGCAGATATAACCGCAGAATTACCCCATTAGTTGTATTGAGAATTATGCTTGCACCCTTCAGAAACATGACTTTTATTCAATATAATAATGCAATTACAGGTCTAGGATCAATTTGACCCAAGCGTAAGAACACTATAGAAACAAAGTCAATTTAATTGAAAATAGCTATAATGTATTGCTATATTTTTGCATC
>CAIGQW010053582.1:1073722-1104553 GCA_903798125.1 Danio choprae
ACACACACACACACACACACACACACACACACACACACACACACACAACACCTCCACAGAGATCGCTGCAAGACACAGAGCCCTGCTGACATTATTATAGCACAGCATGACAACACACAAAACCCGAAGCACAATATATCCAGCAGTGGCCTTCTCTGCATTTGTAATATCACTTACATTTTGAATGTAACCCTTCTGATGGGCTGAACTGTGGCAGCTGTGCCCTGAGGCTCCGTGTCATGTCCTCAACCGGATGCCATCCGATGGGTGAGACCATTCCTAAGCTCTAATTAGCAAGAGCAGATAATGTCACACTGAACAGACAGATCAATACAGAGGACGAGGAACGGCAGTCAATGCCTCCTCTCTATATGGGACAGATTTCCGAGAAGGGACATCCCCACTAAACAGCTCTATTTCAGGAAAGTCCAACACTTACTGTTCTGGTGAAGACGATTTTCCAACATCCCCAAAAAATCTCTGCATCCACTTCTATAACAAACACCTCACAATTTCAAGTATGAAAAATTTCAAAGTTGAAATCCATAACTAAAATTGTTCCAATTCTGGACACTCTATTCTTACAAATCAGTACCAGCCAATCCTGGAATGCCCAATCCTTTTTTTATCTCAGAAATAAATGTGATATCATATTATTGTCTTTTTATTTTCTGCATTAATTACAGTTATAATAGTATAATTTTGTGCACATTTTTCAATGGGTGCAAAATAACTTTTTTAAATTAGGTAGTCCATGGTTTCGTGATGACAGAACAGTGGCGCAGTGGGTAGCACAATCGCCTCACAGCAAGAAGGTTGCTGGTTCGAGCCCCGGCTGGGTCAGTTGGCATTTCTGTGTGGAGTTTGCATGTTCTCCCTGTGTTTGCGTGGGTTTCCTCCGGGTGCTCCGGTTTCCCCTACAAGTCCAAAGACATGTGGTATAGGTGAATTGGGTGAGCTAAATTGTCCGTAGTGTGTATGGATGTTTCACAGTGATGGGTTGCAGCTGGAAGGGCATCCGCTGCGTAGAACATATGCTGGATAAGTTGGCGGTTCATTCTGCTGTGGCAACCCCAGATTAATAAAGGCCGAAAAGAAAATGAATGAATGAATGGTTTCATGATTGAACAAGTATTATACTAATGGCATATACATAATGAAGAACTATAATGCAATCACACATAAATGACCTACCATGATCAGGTTTCACTGTAATTACAAAAGCAAAATTTTTTCAAAGAGTGTTTTTGTTATAATAGTGATTTTATAATATCTGAATATAAATCCTTTTTAAAGTAAAAGTAGTTTTTTTTCAGTTAATGAGAAGCCCCATTTAGGGGTTTAAAGATTAGTTAGTTATTAGTTATGATTAAAACTGACCATAAAGTAATTTCAAACCAGTATTATTTTCATTATTCTACTGAACACAAAAGAAGATATTTTGAAGAATGCTGGTAATCAAGCAGCTTTTCTGAAGTAGGAAAAAAAACTGGAAAGGAATTCAATGGTTACCATCACCAGCTTGACTACCAAATTTTTGTGTTCACCAGAAGGAAAATACGTATACAGGTTTTGAACATATGAACGTTGTGTACATAAATGACGGGAAATGGAATTGACCTTTAACTGATGGTTATGAGCTACATATACATTCACAAAATCACATTATTACTGTAATTTCCAGATACCACACATAACGTTATCCTCAAAGCTGTTCACGTCCTCTGACTTGTCAGCACATAGTACTGAAATGAATCTAAAGCAATCACTTAGCACAATTTGCAGCTCTCAGTTAGTAATTATGAGTTGTATGTGGTCACAATGTCATAATTATCATAGTTATGATAAAACATGATCAAAGCTGTTTGCTGTTTAACTGTCTGGCTCTCACAGGAGCATTTGTGTCCTTTGTGAGCCTGATGTCAAGAGAAAATTTAAGTATTATTAAAAAGTGGCTAATTTGTACAAACTTGTATGATGTCATATGAACTAAAATGTAAGATTTTTCAAAAAGAAAACATGCCCCTAACCCCACCCTCAATATAACTGTCACTGTTGAGTTTGACCAAATCATACTAAAACCTAGTAATAATATTATATGAATTGAATGTAATTGTGAATTGCTGTGAGATTGTGTTGGGTTTTGTGGCTTTGAAACCATGTCCTTTTGAGCTTATTCTTCCAAACAAATAATAGTCGTCAGAAAAAACACTAAATAACACTTCAAATAACACCTATTTACTGTGTTTGTGTGGAGCCCCTTCTCCATTCAGCATGAACGGATAAAATATTGGTGATAATAATCTTTACGCAAACATTGACAATGACCCCTTATTGTGACAAGTCTAAAGCCAGTTTGGTTTGCTGTTAAACTCACGCAGGTCAAACAAACATTCATTCGTTTTAATTTTGCTTAAACATGCTGTTGCCCAGGAGATACGTCTTGACTCAAACCCTACCTCTGAGTTCTACATTACTGCAAAATAAACCCAGCTTGTGAAATGAATAAATGAACACAGTGGAGAGAGCAAAACAATGTTGGCTTTGAGGGTTCCCACACTCTGTGTTCTGTCTCCATAGAGATGCACTGTTGCCTGCTGGGCCCATTGAGGCAGAAGGGGAAGGCCTACTTGCCGAAACACACAGAGAAGTCCAGAACACTGATTAGACCACCTTTACCACAGTAATAGCACTCTAAAGTAGTATAGTGACGTAATATGAGGGGTTGGGAGAGTGAGCCATCTGGCATAGGTTGGCATAGTGACTCTGACCTGATTAAGGCAGGAAAAAAAAAAAAGATATGTGTTCCTTTCTTATCCTCATTTGATCTGTCTACCTACCTACCTAACTGCAGTGTTTAAGAGCTTGACTGTAAATGATTCAAAACAGCAGTTCTGTCTGAAAACATAAATTAATTAGAAATAGAATCCAGCATCCACAAATTAACAACTAAACCAAACAAAAAGATGTGTGACATATTAACACATTAGCCACTGACCTAAAAACGAGGGGCTGTCAATGAGCACCTGCAACCTGGATCAGTTCAGTCACAATAAGGAAGGAAAAATGTACCTTGTGACCGCAGATTTTCTGTCATCAGTACTAACATGGAGGAGCATCCTATATGTACCGTGAGGGTCAGCATTGCTGTTGAAGAAAAAAACTAAAATCTAGCTGCATTTGAATTCCCTACATGGGTTAAGGATGGAAACATTTAATAAACGCTCTTGTACATTTGTGAAACTCACCATATATTCACAGAGTAAATGCGTCAAAAGTCTTTGAAAAAATAAAAAATAAAACATTAAATAGTCACATATAGGTTTATTCGTTTTTTTACCATAACCGTGACTTTCCATTGACTTCAGTTGTTTTATATTGACGTTGATGTGTGTTGGGTATGCCTTTACCCTAAAGCTAACCCCCACGACCTTTTAACTTGCTCATTAAGACTTCAGAATGTGTATCAAGCATTTTTTTTTTCATTTCTCACCACACTGTTTGCTATTTTAGCTTGGACACAGCCTCATTGGACACTCCATTCACTGGCGCGTTTCTGCAATAAGTGAAACCGCACAAGGTGGTAATAACACGACGTTATTCGTCGTCTTTTCTGCCGTATAGTAAACGTCGAGGGGTTATTTTCTCTTTTTACAACTACCTCCTCATCCAGAGCGACCACAACTGGCAGTCCACAGGCAGTCAGGAGAGGCTGCTCTCAGTCAGCGCACATCTCACTCACGCGCTCCCGTTTCAACCGTTTCAAACAGTGTGGGACATACTCTCGCCACAAAGAGTCCCGTTTAACGGGGTCGGTGGTGCCCCAAGTCAGTTGTCAAATTCTTAGAGTGCGAGTAACGGAATTCTCGCCGCCCGGTGGTTCCCTGTCACACACACACACGCACGCACGCACGCGCCCGCGCGCACAGGGGCAGTGCGATTAATGCGGGATTCTGCTGCCGCGGAGCCCCTGCGGACCGATCAATCCGCCTGAACCTTACAAACAAAACATACACATTTAGCGTAGTACGCTTCGATATAGTGACATCTCACGCTCTTTGACACGGGTTTTAACCCGAGCGGGAATACCGAGCACCTTTCCACTGCAGTTTCCAATGAGTATGCGCATACAGCACTAATTAAGTGTATATACCTGCTCTGCACGGCTGTGAATGAAAAGGGTGATAAATATGAAGCGTTGTAGTAAATCTCAGTTGATCAATGGCTCTCGCGCGGAGCAGAACATGAATGTCAATGCAGCAAACGCCGCTCCTCTCCATAAGCGCGTGGACGCATGATCACCGTCAACTGGTGGCAGTTGGTTCCGCTCATTTCCTCGCAAGCCAAATGTGTGGCACCTGTTTAATATCTCTCCAATCGCTTTAGATGAGTGAATTCAATCAACCGACACAACTCCATCACCAAAGCGCGGAGAGTGATCGCGTTCCACATGGACAAGTTTCACCGCAACAGCGCCGTTTTTCTTTCCAAATGTCATCCACAAGACAAACCTTCTTACCTTTAAACTGGTGCGTTCAGATCCCATACTTCTCATGATAAAAATCCACGCGCAATCACTCCGTATCCAGTCTCCACCGTCTGTAGAAGAGCAGTAATCCACTTTCCCATGCCGGGGACAGACAGCCACAGACCTGGACTACATCCTTTCTATCGCACACCAAAACTGATGGGATTTTTGCGCTTCTTTTCCCCTTTACCCTGTTCTTTCTCTCCGCTGCTCCAGCTGAAGTTGCCTGGTTACCTCTCTCTAAAAGCGCCGCTCCCGCAGCCAATCACGAGCGCGAGTGCGCGTTAACCCGTCGCGCGCCGCGCTGTCCTGGTTTCTTGGTTTCAGGGGAAAACGCAAGGAGTGGGAAGGGTGAGCGAGAGTTTTCGGTGCCAAAAAGCTAAGATGTGCAAAAGAATATAAAGACAAAAAGGATGCGTTTGGGGGATGGATGAGAGTACAGAAACGAAGCGCGTCTTATTTGCTGAGACTCAACATGCACGAGCGCTTTATTCGTGCACCCGCAGCAGAGTGAAGAACAGGTGCACAGGGGGCGCGCAGAAACAACCTCAAACTCATTCAGTCGTGTAGAGAAAAAAAAGTAGGTAAGAACATATCACAAGAAGACAAGATCTTATACATTTATAAAATAAAAAACAAAATAAAAAACCCGCGATTAAATCAATAACTTTTGTTTTGTAAAATTAACGGATGTGCTAAGATCTGCACGCCTCTTATAAAGCGAGGAAACACTATTTTAACACAAAAATCAGGCCGTCAATAAGGAGCTGGTTTATTAATTACACATTATTAAAAACATTTGGAGGTTGTTTTGTTCCCTGCAGTATAGGCTGTATGTAGGTCGAAGACGAAAGAAGGTTTTGAAGCATCAAAACAAACAACAACAACCAAAATACGGTGTACATTTAAACACAGTAGGTCCCGTTTAAAAGTATTGTTAATCAATCGATCAAGCAATCAATCAGCTTAAGTGTGGTGATTATATCAAAAATCTTTCAGGTATATTTGATGACATCAGACTACATTTAAGGATCACAGTGCAACAACAAAAATGGTATTAATTTTCATTTTAGATTTTTAAACTTTATCAATTTGTAAGCAATATATTTTTAAGCATTTAAATTCAGTAAATTTAGTAATAAATAACGTATTTTGTACTATAAGTCAACTGTAAGTTGAACATAATTTATATATATGCTTTCTTCAATAAATAATTTAATTAATTAATTAATTAATTAATTAATTAATTTAAAAATATGATCCAAAACAAGTCCAAATTGTGAAATATCCACAGGTGGTAATAAGCTTATAAAATAACTCTAGACATCGGAAAATAATACATTTTGCAAAACCAATATGCTTTATTTTTAACACTTAACACTGCTTCGTTTTCCACAACACATTAAATAAATAAATAAATAAATAAATATTGTGCATTTCTATCCATAACCCTTTTCCTATGTTTTTATATCGTGTTGCCATCTTAAATGTGAACGTTTCTGATTGTCTGAAAGTTGGCTATCCCTAAACTCTAAATCTGCTGTACACTCACGACTAGATCTTCTGTTTATGACAGCTAATAATCTTAAAGCGTCTGTGCAGCGGCCAATGGAGAGTAGCGAGTTCTATTTTAACCTTCTGAGTCACCTCATCATGCAGAGTATTGATTTTAATTCCATCCTCCTCTCAGTTAGGGGCTGCCAAGTGCACTACGCCCTTTTCACTCTCAGTCATTGCAAACGGGACCAGCTCCACGCTCATTCACAACATCCATACGTGCACTCCAACATGACGCCATGATTATTGCAAGGCATTAGTATCAGACTGTACAAACTATTATCTTTGCGTCTGCGCAAATGCTCGTCCACCATTTTTGTTTTGGTTGTCTAGTATACTCATAGATGCCCATTCATTTTTCTGCATTCGACAGTAGCATCACTTTGAGAAACATTTGATTTATAACAACTGAACCAAAACACTCAAAATAATAAGGTTGCACTTAAATAAACCATATCCACTGTGAAAACTGAGCGAGAGCTACGTTTGTATTTGTGCTTTATTTTAATTTGTAATGACAATAACATTAGGCTTGGTATATTAAAATGACATAAGGACTACAAGCATATATGTGGCCAAAGTTTTGTTCCTTTATTCTATATCAATGGTCTCTAAGTCAATTCCTGGAGGGCCACAGCTCTGCACAGTTTGGCTTCAAACAGCACCAACTCACACCTGCTTAATAGACCATTTCAATGTGGTCATGTGATTGGCCCATGAACATTTCCTGCTTGCTATAACATTACATAGCTATCATAACATTATTTATCAATATGTGGCTCTTTTGGATTCTCGGAAGCTATAGAAATTTTAAATGTAAAAAAGGACATATGTTGGGACCGTTGTTTTTGTTTACATCCCTCAAAATGGTCTATAGTTCCTATCTTGAACACCTTGATTATTTCGATCAGCTGTGTTTGATTAGGGTCAGAGCAAAACTGTGCAGAGCTGCGGCCCTCCAGGAATTGAATGTGAAACCTGTCCTATATAGTAACATTCAATGTCTGTATTATATTGCTGTGGAATGACTCGTTTCGAATTTTCGGTTGTTTTCATGGTCTGCTGAAAATAATTTGTTAATTTTAATAGGTTGACTTTTAAAGGGATAGTTCACCCAATTTTTACTCTGTTTACTATCCCTCAAGTGGTTCCAAACCTTTATGAGTTTCTTTCTTCAGTGGAACATAAAAGATGATATTTTGAAGAATGCTGTAAACTTGTAACCATTGACTTCCATGGTAAGAAAAACAAATAGTATGAAAGTCAATGGTAACAGGTTTCCGACATTTTTCATAATATCTTTTTTCAACAGAAGAAAGAAACTCATAAAGGTTTGAAAGAAGTAAAGAGTGAGTGAATGATGACAGAATTTTCATTTTTGGGTGAACTATTTCTTTAATATTCGATGGATGAGCAGTGAAGAGAATAATGACACCCCATTGTACCAAATAAAAAAAAAACATTTAACTGATTGACATTTTAATGGAAGTTACTCCAATAGTTCATGAAAAACATCATACAGTGGGGTGTAAGAAAAAAAAAGAAAAAAGTAGGATAGGTTGAATGTAATACACATGCATATGACGTCATTGTTTTCACATCACATTTTTGTAGTGGAAACAGAAATGAGAACGGTTTGGTTTTTAGCAAATTACACTTGTAAAAAAATAATCCAAAGATAGTGTTTTCTGGTCTGATGATTTGTAAATTAATGGCCAAAAAATGACATGTTGAGAATGAAAAGGTTGCTGTATAAATGGCCTCGAAAATCTTTTTTTTTCTCTTTCAGTCTTTTATTTTCTGAAGCATTTTATTGTGGACTGCAGTATTTGATAATCTTTTTTAGATCTCTTTTAACATTTGCCATGATTTGCTGGTTTTATGAAGTAAATGTCAAAAGTAGATCACAGCAGCCCAGAGATGTGATCTTGGCTCATGTTTTGCAGGTGAAGCACATTTGAGTTTGTCAGTTCTCTACCAGATGAAAACTTCTTCAGAAGTCTGTGAGTATTCAGCATAGATGCATTGCTAAAAACAGCATAAATAACATTTATTTCTCTTTCTTTATTTCTCTTTCTTTTCTCTTTCTTTCTCTCTTTCTTTCTTTCTTTCTTTCCTTTTTAGTGTCCAGATCAACAATCAACATTAAAATAATGATTACCATAATTTTAATCTTGATTAATTAAGATATATTGAGATGTATATTTATATATAAGAGATACAGATGTCTTCAAATCTGGAATCTGAGGGTTAAATAAAATCAAAATACTGAGCATGTCGCTTTAAATTATCTTAGCAATACACATTACTAATCAAAAATTTAGTCTTTTTTTTTTCTTTTAAGTAGGAAATTACAACCTTTCTTAATATTCTAGTGATTTTTGGAATTAAAAACTATATAATTGTGGCCCATACAATGTATTTTTGACTATTGCCAAATATATATATATATATATACAGAGTAGTCCTAAAAAGTCTACATGAACTGGAAGTTGCTGAGACATTTGTTTTTTCAGTATGGTGATATACTTCCAACTGAAATGAAATATTGAGTAGGGGGCAGAGTTTATTTTTTGAGCATCATTCCTTTATAGCAAACTAATGGTAAGAAATATTGTGACTAAAGCCGTCAAACTGGCGTCGACAGAGAAGGACTGCCACTTCAAACATGAAAGCAGAAGGTCAGATTTTGATTGAAGATTATAAAAAATTTGATTGAGAATTATTCAGTTGATTAACTTTCACGGATTAATTGTTCACCTAAAGAATAACAATATGCGCTAGCAAAAAAAGCATAACAAATTTTGATTTCACACAGACTTTAAAAGGATAGTTCACCCGAAAATGAAAGTTTCCTGTTAATTTACTCATCCACAGGTCATCCAAGATGTACAGCAGGTGTCTTTTGTTCTTCAGTAGAACATTAAAGAAGATTTTTAGCTGAATCTCTAGTCCATGGTGATTCTTATAATGCCAGTCAATGGTTACAGGTTTTTAGATTAAAAATAAACAGATACAATCAATAGCCATGGCTCCTGATGATACGCTGAGGTCTTGTGAAGTGAAACAATCGATCTGTGTAAGAATTTGAACTATATTTACAATATTATTATAGGTCAAACAGTTCTCGGCACATGTGTAACTGTAGTCCGGTCACTTTTGATGACAAAACCAAGCAGGCCCTCGACCGGACTACAATCAGACTACAGTCGCACATGCTCCGAGTTTGCCCAGGCTGTGGATTAATAATATTGTAAATAAATGTTACATTTTTTACACAGGCCGATCATTTTGCTTCACAAGACCTCAGTGTGTCATCAGGAGCCATGGCTATTGATTTGGACTTGTTGTATGTGTTTATTTTTAATCTAAAAAACCTGTCACCATTCACTGCCATTATATGAATCACCAAGGACCACAGATTCATCTCAAAATCTTCTATAATCTTCTACTAAAGAAAGAAAGTCACCTACATCTTGGATGACATGTAGGTGAGTAAATTAACATGATTTTATTTTTTTTATTTCTTTTGGATGAAATATCCCTTCAACAAATGTAAACAAAACACTAGACTAAACAAAGATCATTGGACTACTTCTATCTTTATAGAAAATATTGTTTCAGCCTTTAGTTTTTTTCCCCCAGTGTACTACAGGGACATCACAAGTTGAGTCTTCTAGATCAACATCCCTATTTGTCTTAAAATGTTCAGTGTGAGGTGCCAAATCAGATCATTAACCTTGAGAACCAACCCTGTTTGTTTATTCCTGCCAAGTTCTCCAGCTGAAGGAGAGCTGACAGGTCAGCATCACATGAAGAGCTTTCTCTGTACTGATGTGTAGAGCCACGGCTGATCGAATTTTAGGATTGTGCCTCTATCGATTCTTTTATTGCCTGTACGGGATTAAGCCGTTTTCTGGAATCTGTCACAGCCTATAGGACATTCTCTGCTGCTTTTAATACGACGGCCTGATTTCATTCTTATCTCTTATACATTTGGGAGGGAAGAAAAGGGGGGGAGGGTGGGCTGTTATACGAGGGCTGGTGTGGAGAGGGGGAGGTGCTGGATTAAAATCTGCCTTCAAAACATCCGCATTCAAAAACAGAGGCAATGAAATAAACATCCCGGCAGCGAACGAGAAGAAAAGAGCAGCGGGAATGAGAAAAGTGAGCGAGGGGGAAGTGGAATGAACTGAAAACAGGACAAACAAGATGAGATTCTGGTAACAAAATGAGTTCAGGACTACAAAACACACACTAAATTACAAGAGAGAGAGTCAAAGAGAGAAAAGGCAAAAGTAATTACAGTACATAGCATTAAAGATGTATTTTTGTTTCAATAACTGAAGCAAATGTGGTGAAGATACAGATGTGAAGTAAACATAATAGCATCACTCGGGCTTCTCCAGCTGTTTGTGATTACTGGATAAGAGTTTTAAAAATCATTTATAAAGAGATTACAAATCACATGGTGCAGTCTGTAAGATTTGTAGAGCTTAGCATAAAAAGGGAAGATATATATTCAATATGGAAATAGCCATGGATTATCTATGAATTTTTAACATGTTTATTCATTTCCACAAACACACAGGTTGGTTTTTATGATTTATGAGGACTTAATGTATTTTATACTGTAAAGAAAATGCTTATTACAATATGTGGACTTAGTCTACCCCTAAACCCAACCATCCCAGGATACCTGTGGCAAATTTTGAATGTAAAAAAAGTATTTTTGAGTTTGATTTTAAACAGTTTTGAATTGTGAGGACAAAAAAATGTTTCTATATTGTAATACATAAATCTCACACACACATTCATGCATCCACACACTTTACTTGTATATACAGTTAAAGTCAGAGTTCTTAGCCCTCCCTGTATATTTTTCCCCAATTTCTGTTTAACGGAAAATATATATTTTTAAAACACATTTCTAAACATAATAGTTGTAATAACTAATTTCTAATTCATTTTTTTTTATCTTTGCCATGATGACAGTACATGATATTTTACTATATATTTTTCAAGACACTAGTATTCAGCTTGAATACTAGTATTCACTAGTATTCAAAGTGCAATTTTAAGTCTTAACTAGGTTAATTAGGCAAGTTAGGGTAACCAGGCAAGTCATTGTATAATGATGCTTTGTTCTGTAGACAATAAAAAAAATATTGCTAAAATATTGCTTTAAATACCGTGAAAATGTCCTTTGTCACACCCCCTGCACGTTCTATCAGCCCCGATCACCAGTCACACTCTCCAGCCAATACACAACGCACTCAATCACCCGTTTACTAATCATACACACCTGTGCACTCATCACCTTCACCTGTTCCAGTCATCAACACCACACTATAAAGACTCACCCACTCCGTTCACTCATTGTCAGGTATCGTCTTCACACGATCGCATCTCTCTCCGTCTTCTCATCCCGATCTTCTGCCAAGACCATCTGCTACTCGTTACACCCAGAGACTAACCCCTGTTATCGGCTTGCTCTGCTCAAGGGAAGTAATTCTACTGACTCAGTTGATTCTACATTGAACTATTGCTAGCACCTCGGTGCGAAGATTATTGTGTTTAATAAACACTGTGTAAACTGTACTCTTGCCTCTACTTTCTGTGATCCGTGACAGGATACCTGACCTTATAAAAGATTCCCGGAACATGGACGGTCTCGCTAATACTTCCGGGATCGCCGCTGACTCATACCCGGAAGCAGCGGCGTTGAGCCAGCAGCCCGTGAATCCTCCAGCAAATCCGCTCGCGATGTCGAGCTCAGCCCTCTCCCGTCCCGCCAGTTATGCTGGCGATCCTCAAACCTGTGCTGGATTCATACTGCAATGCTCGCTGTATATTGAGACCAACTCCGCATCCTTCCCCAACGAAATCTCCAAGATCGCCTTCGTAATCTCTCTCCTCACTGGCCGAGCACTGCAATGGGCTAACGCCCTCTGGGACGCCAGCAATCCAGTCCTTCACTCCTATCACTCCTTCACCGAGCACTTTAAGGAGGTATTCGGCACAGCACTCACATCACTATCAGTCCACGACGAACTCATCTCACTCACCCAAGGAAAGCTAACCATCCACGAATACACTCTCCAGTAGTGGGTGGAACCAAGTAGCGTTGTTAGCCGCATACCGGCGAGGATTGACACCCAACGTTCGCCAACACCTGGTCATTTACGATAATAACGCGGACCTTGAGGTGTTCATCCGAAAAGCCATCAGCGTCTCCCAGCACTTCAACGCTTGTTCCACCCCTACCATTCACCACAGAGCACCATCGCATCCTCACCCTTCACCATCACTTACCACCATCGTAGCCCCTCGTCTTCACCCTGCTTCATCACCACCCGACTCGGAGGAGCCCATGATCACTGATGCCTACCACCTTACCTCCGCGGAACGCCACTGACGACTCCGTCTCCAACTCTGCTTGTACTGCGGAGAAGCATCCCATCTTCTCTCCAGCTGTCCAGTTCGTCCTCCTCGTCCAATGGGGAGTGCCTGTTCCATTACTCCATCAATATGTAAAATTCCTCATCTGCAAGCCACTCTAACGATGAACTCTTGTGATTTTCCCGTTAATGTCCTGGTGGACTCCGGAGCTGCTGGAAACTTCATCTCCACGAACTTCATTAGTAAACATCGCCTCCCGACAGTAATCAACGAAACCCGGTATCGCATTTACACTATTCAAAACTCACCATTGGGCGAAGGCCAGATCACCCGCCGGACCCGTCAGGTCACTCTGATGATCTCCCCAGACCACCGGGAGAAACTCCACCTCTTAGTATTGCCCAGGGCCAATGTCGATATTGTGTTGGGTCGACCTCCAACACCAACCCACCATCGATTGGGGCACTGGACAGATCCTCGGCTGGAGCAAGACCTGCAAAGATCACACTCGTCACTCGTCGAACCACCAGTCATCTCTTCCCCTTCACTCAACTGCCTTAGATCACTCTTCCACGGACCTCACTCGGCACGTTCCTTCCACCTACCACGCCTTCCTGGATGTCTTCAGTAAGGAACGTGCCGCACAACTTCCTCCTCACCGGCCCTGCGACTGTAGCATCGACCTGCTGCCCAATGCCAAGCTACCGCACGGTCGTATCTACCCTCTCTCCCGTCCTGAACACGAGGCGATGGAGAGCTACATCAACGAAGCCATCAACCAGGGTTTCATCCGACCATCCAAGTCTCCTGCCGCATCGAGCTTCTTTTTTGTGACCAAGAAGGACGGAGGACTCAGGCCCTGTATCGATTATCGGGTGTTGAACGAGGCTACGGTAAAGTTTGCTTACCCTTTACCACTTGTACCCGCAGCTCTTGAGGAACTCCGGGAGGCGCGAGTGTTTAGTAAGCTGGATCTCCGCAGCGCGTACAACCTGATCCGTATTCGAGAAGGAGATGAGTGGAAGACCGCCTTCATAACCCCTACTGGCCACTATGAATACTTGGTAATGCCCTATGGGTTAGCAAACAGTCCATCGGTTTTCCAAAACTATATGAACGAAATCTTCAGAGACCTCCTCCACAAATGTGTAATTGTATACATAGACGACATCCTCATCTATTCCCGTAATCTAGAAGACCACCGTGACCAAGTCAGCCAAGTGTTGCAACGTCTCCGTGAACACCGACTCTATCTGAAAGCCGGAAAATGTGAGTTCCACCGATCCACCATCTCCTTTCTCGGCTATGTGATCTCCGCTGCGGGGGTCCAGATGGAGAACGCCAAGGTGGACGCCGTAAACAACTGGAAGGTACCCCAAACCGTCAAGGAGCTCCAGCGCTTCCTAGGATTTGCCAACTTCTATCGACGCTTCATAAAGAACTACAGTACCATATCCTCACCCTTGTCATCACTCCTCAAGGGGGGTCGGAGAACCATCGTCTGGAGCTCCGAGGCGGATTGCGCCTTCCGACTCCTCAAGAGCAAATTCACCACAGCACCCATCCTCAGACACCCTGATCCTACGTTACCCTTCGTAGTCGAAGTCGATGCGGCAGACGTAGGAGTGGGGGCCGTACTCTCCCAGTGGTCTAACGAACCCAAAGCTCTCCATCCGTGTGCGTACTATTCCCGTAAACTCACTTCTGCGGAACAGAACTACGGCATAGGGGATCGTGAGTTACTAGCCATCAAGCTGGCCCTCGAGGAATGGCGACACTGGCTGGAAGGAGCAAGATTTCCTTTCACCGTGATCACGGATCATAAAAATCTCCAGTATCTACGAAATGCCCAACGCCTGAACGCCCGCCAAGCTCGGTGGTCACTGTTCTTCGCCAGATTTAATTTCTCCATCACATACCAGCCGGGGAGCAAAAACTGTAAAGCGGACGCCCTTTCCCGCCTTTACTCACCAGATCCCGTTCCAGATGCTCCCGAACCCATACTACCACCCTCCATCTCCGTCGCTCCCATACTGTGGAAGATTGACGAGGAAATCCGAGCCGCTACTCTCGAGGAGCCAGCCCCTCCGGGTCTACCACCAGGTTCAACTTACGTTCCGTCCAGTCACTGTCTCATCCTCCTCGAAAGTACGCACACCTCCCTCGGTTCAGGACATCCGGGCAGCAGGCGAACCCTCTCGCTCCTACGTGGGAAATACTGGTGGCCTGGTATGGCCAAGGACGTTGCCCAGTATGTCCGGGGGTGTTCGGTCTGCGCCGTAACCACCACTCCTCACCGTCTGCCTGAAGGCAAACTCCAGCCATTGCCTATTCCCCGCCGACCCTGGACCCACATTGGTATCGACTTCGCTACAGACTTGCCTCCATCACGGGGTCACACCACCATATTGGTGGTCGTCGACAGATTCTCCAAACAGTGCAAGCTCATCCCGCTCAAAGCTCTACCAACCGCCTTAGAAACCGCTGAGGCATTATTTCATCATGTCTTTCGCAACTATGGTCTCCCCGAGAATATCGTATCCGACCGAGGACCTCAGTTTATTTCCAGGGTCTGGCGGGCCTTCTTCCAGTTGCTAGGTACATCCATCAGTCTTTCGTCCGGCTACCATCCACAAACTAACGGGCAGACCGAACGCAAGATTCAAGAAATCTCTCGCTACCTCCGGACCTACTGTGCCCATCACCAGAACACCTGGAGCCAGTACTTACCGTGGGCAGAGTATGCCCAGAATTCCCTTCGGCAAGCCTCCACGGGACTAACCCCCTTTCAGTGTGTTCTAGGGTACCAACCTTCACTGTTTCCGTGGACCGGCGAAGTCTTGGATGTGCCAGCGGTAAACCACTGGTTCCAGGAGAGCGAGAGGGTATGGGACTCAGCTCACGTCCACCTCCAACGGGCAGTACGGAGACATACAGATGCTGCTAACCGCCGCAGGTTACCCAACCCAGTGTACCAACCCGGGGACAAAGTGTGGTTATCAACCCAGAACATCCGTCTCCGACTGCCCTGTAGAAAGCTGAGTCCCCTCTACATAGGGCCGTACACTATCCACTCCCAGATAAACCCTGTCACCTACCGCCTCAACCTGCCACCTCATTCCCGTATTCCTTCTGCCTTCCATGTTTCACTCCTTAAACCCTTCACTGACCCTGTCTCTCCTCCTTCCACAGACCCAGAGCTGCCTCCCCCTCCAGCACAACCCGAAGTCGTGGGTGAAAACATCTACCAGGTCAAGGAAATCCTCGACTCCTGGCGGCGGGGCGGCCGAATCCAATACTTAGTCGACTGGGAAGGATTCGGCCCCGAGGAGCGGTCATGGACACCCCGGGAAGACATCTTAGATCCCTCTCTCCTCAAAACATTCCACCAGCAACATCCCAACCGTCCAGCTCCTTGAGGTCGCGGTCGTCCACGCCGCCGGTCCAGGGTGCCAGGAGTTACCCGTGGAGGGGGGGGGGGTACTGTCACACCCCCTGCACGTTCTATCAGCCCCGATCACCAGTCACACTCTCCAGCCAATACACAACGCACTCAATCACCCGTTTACTAATCATACACACCTGTGCACTCATCACCTTCACCTGTTCCAGTCATCAACACCACACTATAAAGACTCACCCACTCCGTTCACTCATTGTCAGGTATCGTCTTCACACGATCGCATCTCTCTCCGTCTTCTCATCCCGATCTTCTGCCAAGACCATCTGCTACTCGCTACACCCAGAGACTAACCCCTGTTATCGGCTTGCTCTGCTCAAGGGAAGTAATTCTACTGACTCAGTTGATTCTACATTGAACTATTGCTAGCACCTCGGTGCGAAGATTATTGTGTTTAATAAACACTGTGTGAACTGTACTCTTGCCTCTACTTTCTGTGATCCGTGACATCCTTGCTCTGTTAAGCATAATTTGGGAACTATTCATTCTTTCATTTTCCTACGACTCAGTCTCTTTATTTATCTGGGGTTGTCACAGCCGAATAAACCGCCAACTTATCCAGCATATGTTTTACGCAATGTATGCCCTTCCAACCACAACCCAGTACTGGGAAACACCCATACACTCTCACATTCACACACATACACTACAGCCAATTAAGCTTATTCAATTAGCCCACCTATAGCCCAAAAAAACCTATTGCCCACGTCACTGGACTTGTGGGGGAAACTGGACAACCTAGAGGAAACCCACACGAACACGGGGAGAACATGCAATATCCACACAGAAACACCAACTGACCCAGCCGAGGCTCAAACCAGCGACCTTCTTGCTGTGAGGCGACAGTGCTAACCACTAAGCCACCAAGCCACCTATTTGGGAAATATTTGAAAAAGAAAACAAAATTTACAAGATGGCGAATAATTTTGACTTTAACTTCATTCATTCATTCATGCCTCACAGTGGCGCAGTGGGTAGCACGTTCGCCTCACAGCAAGAAGGTCGCTGGTCGCTGGTTCGAGTCTCGCCAGTTGGCGTTTCTGTGTGGAGTTTGCATGTTCTCCCTGTGTTGGCGTGGGTTTCCTCCGGGTGCTCCGGTTTCCCCCACAAGTCCAAAGACATGCGGTACAGGTGAATTGGGTAAGCTAAATTGTCTGTAGTGTATGTGTGTGATCGAGAGTGTATGGATGTTTCCCAGAGATGGGTTGCAGCTGGAAGGGCATCTGCTGTGTAAAACATATGCTGGATAAGTTGGCGGTTCATTCCGTTGTGGCGACCCCAGATTAATAAAGGGACTAAGCCGAAATGAAAATGAATGAATGAAAATTAAGCTGTCCTCAAAAAGAAACTTAAGAATTGTGCTTTTTTAACTCATTTTAAATAAGTAGTTTTAACAAGCAGCAAAATACTCTTTTTTTGGGTGCAGTTTTGCTGATTTTTGTTTTCACAGAAAATGGTGATTAGTCATAATTACTACATTTAGTGTGTGTGTGTGTGTGTGTGTGTGTGTGTGTGTCCTGGTCCTCCAGGTTGGGGGTTGAGCGTTGGGCTAACAACCCACCTCATAAAAACTAGATGTTACGAAACACCAATATGATGCGGCTAAATATCATCTTCCATATGAATGGCCCTGGGAGTAAGTATTTTAACAAACACTAATTTGACTTCTGAAGTTGCAACATTATTGTCTAAAATTTTATACAAACATGCCACCTTTTTTCCATCCACAGCTGTATTTTTAACACAATAGCAGTGCCAAAAAAATAATTTTGACAAATTTGGCCTTCCATTTTCTTCAAGCAATGAGGAAAATGTTTCATTAAAACGTTTCCATTCAGTTGATGCTTTATCCCAATGTGACTGATATTGCATTGACATCAAAGTCAGGACTCAAATACAGTACTAATCCTTCCAATAACAGCTCGGTTTCTCACATAATGGTCTCATATGAAGCTTCACCCTACACAATGTCCACAGACACTAACATCTGAAGCATTTGAAACGAAGTGTGCTTCTGTTTGCTCTGGCTGCTGGATTAAGCATCAGATTTACACTGAGAGACGTCCAAGTATGTCAGAAAGAGGGAATTTGGGGAAAAGATGAAGGGATGAGGGCAGTGAAGCCCACATTTGAACTTTTTGGACACTGAACAGAAACACTACTTCAGTATAAAGAGTAAATGAAAAATGTATAACACAATATTTTGGGGCAATATGGCGATAATTGCATTTTACTTGCGGATGTCTGTTTGAGAATGGAAATTTAATGAACTCAGTGCTGCATTTGGGTCCTCCTGGGAAGGTCTTGCTTTAAAGTCTGAAAATCATAATTACAGTGCAACATGAAGTGTGTTCAAGGGATTTTAGTGAGAATAAAATGGACTTGCTGGAAGCCTTTAACACAGGAAGCTTTTTAGTGCTAATGCGACAAAATAAAGGGCAAAAGATGCACATTAGGTGTGTAATTGAATGTATTTAGCATATTTGGAGCGCCACCGAGAATGATGGGAAATGTGGTTTGGTCAAGTGTTCTTATAAGTGATTTTTGGCAAGCTTTATTGGCAAAAATAAATAAAAAAACGCAGCAGGATTAAAGTCTGTGTTGAGATGCAAAAGGTGGAAAGTAAAAGTGAGATCTCCGCTTCAGTGGTTTACTCGTTCAGAAAACACTTTAACAGACGGCGATTGTTCCGACCTTCCTGCCTTTTCATTCTACACGGTGTCTTTGTTGGCACTTCCTGTACTTGAGACGGCCAGAGAGCTTTGTGTGAGTTCTGTCCTGAAAAGCCATTCATTTCTCACAGTAACAAAACAACACAGCCCACTCCAAACCTGCCAGAGAGAGAGACAGAGAGAGAGAGAGAGAGAGAGAGAGAGAAAGAGAGAGAGAGAGAGAGAGAGAGAGAGAGAGAGAGAGAGAGAGAGCAAAAGCTAGATGTTTGTTTGTGTCTCAGTAGGTGAAACATGACATCATTTCTGACTAAAAATGTCAAACTTTTATTTGCATTGACCGTTCATCTACATGACAGCAGAGTTTTGGTGGGGCTGAAAATGCAAACTTGTGAAAACGGGAATCAAAGTGCATATTTTTTGGAAAATGAAAAGTATATCATTTCCTGCTTGCTTTCTGAGTAACGCTGAGAAGATTCTTGAAAGCTGCTGATTGGCAATTGTGTTCACAACAGTTTTGACTGCGAATGGCTGACATGATCCTTGATTTAATCATTTATTTATTTTAATTACCGACTGGTAGCAAAGCTTTTGACAACCCTATAACACATTCAAAAATATGTACATTGATTCATTTTTTTGCATTGTTATGCAGAATACAGTAATTTTAGTTGCTTTCATTGAGCTGTAAAGAAAATGAATATAACTAAAATCACACTATTGTCTTTAAAGTCTTATTAACTTCAGCAGTTTAGCTTCGAAAATGATACATTTATAAATGTACAAGTGCTGGGTAAAGATGAATCGCGATTAACCGAATCAAAACAAAAATTTGATTGTACATAATAAATGTGTGTGCAGTGCATATGTATATATAAATACACACGCCCATGCATATGATTGAGAAAAAATATCTATATTTAGATAAAAAATATATACGTATATGATACAAATGATATATGCATTTAAATATCTATGTAACAAAATAGTTTTGTTTTTATGTACGTGTGTGTATCACATATACAGGTTCAGAGCAAATATAAGTATCACACACAAATATATTATGTTAAAACAAACTTTTATTTGGGAAGCGATTAATCACGATTAACATTTGCCAGCACTAAAATTTACCAATTTTTCCCCAGCAATATAAAGGAGAAAGATGAAGCAACAATACAGTAGCCAATAGAATAAATAAATAAATAAATGATTCACACTATTCAGTTTATTTAATGTTCAGAATATCTAAATGCATGTAAGTTTGCTTCTTTAAAGTATATTAAGAACATTTTGTTGTTCAATAAAAACACACACACACACACACACACACGCACACACACACACGCGCACACACATGATTTATTTTTTTGTTGCTTTTAACTTTGTTCATAATTCAACATCAGTTTTTACAATAAGGCTGTATTAGTTAATGTTAATTAGTCCATTTACCAACATTAACAAACAATGAACAATACATTACAGTATTTGTTCATGTTAGTTAAGGTGAGTTAATGAAAATAAAGTTGTTCATCGTTAGTTCATGTTAACACACGGTGCATTAACTAATGTTACCAAGCATGGATTTGGAGTTTAATAATGCATTAGTAAATTTTGAACTATGATTAATAAATGCTGTACAAGTACTGTTCATACTTTGTTCATGTTCGTAAATACATTAACTAATGAAACCTTATTGTAAAGTGTGACCCTATATTTAACTTGATTCTCAGTTTAACGTAACAATAATGAGCTTTCATGTAAACTTAATTTGA
This sequence comes from Danio choprae, assembly GCA_903798125.1. Lineage (NCBI taxonomy): Eukaryota > Metazoa > Chordata > Actinopteri > Cypriniformes > Danionidae > Danio > Danio choprae. The sequence goes on from CAIGQW010053582.1 coordinate 1,094,111, forward strand.
AACATTTTTCCTTCACAAATATTATATTCTTTTACTAGAAAAAAAGACAAAAATGAACAAAGCAAGCTATATTCAGAGGGTTTTCTGTCTCTCAGACACAGGAGAGCATTGGACAGGTCTGCCGGCATTCGAAAGGAATGTTGATTTCTCTCTTTTCCTACAATCCACTGCACCAAGCGGTGAGCAGCCATAGCCCCAGAGGAAGACCAGCTTCAGACCAGCGTGCAAAAGCCTCCCAGGTGCCAGAATACTTGACTTAATGAGCTCTTTCTCTGCACCTCCTGCAACACTTTACTTTTCAAACACACACACACATAAAATCCCAGATTTCCCCCTCCTCATTCCCAAATCCCCGCTCCACCATATGGATGAAATCATTTGTGTTTTGAAGTCAAGCTGCTGTCGTCTGTGCCGTTACCTGTAGACAGACGCTCTGGGGACGAGGATTGTCTCAACCGCTCTCGGTGTTCATGTGAGTGCCCACGTTTGGGATATAAAAAAAGAGAAGCTCATCTGGATGAAAGCGCAGAGCGGGTGTTTTGCTTCAGTCGCTAATGAAGCTGCTCTATTGTTTTGATGAATGAGAGCGCTAGTGCTGGAGCTGGTTAATATTAGGTCCCCCTCTGTTTATTCATTATGACTGTTTGTCTGTCCTTATGAGGCAATAAGTTGGGTTGCCATGATAGTGTGAGTGTGTTTGAATATATCATGCTATGATAAATTGTGATGCTAGCTTTGCTGTAGATTCTGAGTACTGAATGGTAATTATTTCAACATGAGTGTGAGTTTGTGTGAGTGTGTGTGAGTGAGTGAGTTCAGGAAGCAGTTTGTCTCATTAATCTGCCATGAGAGTAATTAAACGCACTGTAACACCTGGAGCCAGGCAAACACTCCTCCAATCGTCTGTCCTGTCATCTCTATGGCCCACACACACATACACACACATGCACACACAATAAGTAACACTCATTGTGTGATGGCAAAGTGTTTGTGTCTGGCAGTGGCTCTTTTATACATTTTTACTGCAGAGTCTAATGCAGATCACTGCAAAACACTGCTGTTTGCAAATTCATGTGTATTCAGAAAGCTGTTCACACTGCAAAACATCCTCCTCTTAATTAATATTTCAGTCTTGTTTTGGTGTTAAAAAACCCCAAAGATTATTTAAAAATACACATTTACTTTAAAAATAAGACTGCGTAATATGCCTGCGAGCATGCGTTTTCTGAGATTGCATTTTGGGTTCAATTATTTTGTGGTGCATGTGTGGATGAGATTATTTGTATGTGACATCATGACCTTAGATGAACTAAATAAACTAAAACACACTAAACCTCTCAAAATGTCAGCAGAGGATCAATAAACATCTCAAAAAACAGCATCACCTACTAACCTGTTTCCCTTTATTTCTCTCAGCTGTCTACAAAGTCAACAAAATGTACATCCAACAATCCATCTCAACAAAATGTACATCCAACCAAACATTAGTGCCAACAACCAGGCTTTCAAACTGCCTACCATTCAGCCCACTCATTTAGCAATGCATGCATTCTCAAAACCACACACGAAAGCCTTGAAACTAGCTTGTAATTCAAACAAATTGTTTTGTTTCCCAGCTTTTTGAATGTTACGAATCAAGAAATAAACCTTTTCATTTGTATCTTTGTAGTTAGCCTGTTTCATTACCTCTGCGCAACAGCTTAAAGTGTACACCAAGCTTATTAGCCTGTTAGCTTAGCCTAAGTAACTACTTTCCAAAAGACTATGCTATGCTCTCTATCAATATACAGTATGCAGACTCAGTGAAACTAGCCTGTTAGCGTTGACATCTTCTGAAGACTCTTCACTAGAGAATCAAATAGCCTTTAACACTCGAACTAGACCTGTGCAGGGGCAAGACATGCTAGTGGTCTCCTCTTTTCCACTGTATTTATCATACTAATGGATGGCATGCAAATGAAACAGGAGGAAAAATGTGAAGAATTGGTCCTTTTCCTCTGATTCTCTGAGGACGTGTCCTGTCACTCCAGCCCTTCAAGAGCTCATTTAGCAGTCAGAATGAATCCAATCTCTATCTCTTCAGCTTTAGCTCTTTATGAAATTGGCAAGCTCTGCTCTTCTTTTCATCTCTCTCTCCGCAGGAGTCTCATGGCTGCTCCATCGTTTCTCCTCCACCTTCCATGCATCGCTCTGTTCTCTCAGTGTGAGCGGCAGTTCGAGCTCTGCAGTCTTTTTTTTTTTTCTGAGCTCTATCTTTCCGCCAGTGTATGTAGCCTCAGTGGGGGGACGTTAACTAAGAAAAAAAGTGACAGAAATACGCAACTTTCTTTTATTAAACACAAAAGAACCCTATTCTAGGGTATATCCAGAAAATGAATGAGGATTGAGGAAGTCAAGCTCCAAAATGACAAAATTTCCATTCTTTAATCATTATCCACTGAAGTTCTTGATATCCACTATAAAAGTAAAGTCCATTATTTTTTTACATCAGAATATTATTGGTGGGATTATATTATATTATATTATATTATATTATATTATATTATATTATATTATATTATATTATATTATCATTCATTCATTTCGGCTTAGTCCCTTTATTAATCTGGGGTCGCCACAGATTAATAAATGAACCGTCAACTTATCCAGCATATGTTTTACACAGCGGATGCCCTTCCAGCCGCAACCCATCACTGGGAAACATCCAAACACTCATTCACACACATACACTATGGACAATTTAGCTTACCCAATTCACCTGTACCACATCTTTGGAATTGTGGAGGAAACCGAAGCACCCGGAGGAAACCCATGCAAAACACGGGGAGAATTATATGATATGATATTATATTATATCACAAGAGTCCTCGTGATATATTATTAAAATTTTTGTTTCACAATACAATATTATTGCTTTTTATTTTAAATATATTGTGATACAAGTTTTTTTTACCCTTTCCCCACTTTCATATTATATTTCCCAATATAACTTTGTCAACATCTGTTTTAACTAAACAGCAACATTTCTCAGTTCAGTTTGGTTCTCTCATTCATTCATTAGGCATATACTTATGTAATAAACATGCATTTAAAAGGTTTGCCAAGATATACTTTAAAAATACCAAATGAGTTTGATGATAGAACAATTAATAGCATTAATGACTTATGACGTATGTGCGCAATTATGAGCCAATCAAAATAGTGCATATGTATCTATTAGCATAGCTTTAAATACACGAAAATTTCACAAAACAGCAAAAAACTAAATTATAGCTAATTTTTGTATTATTGACAGTGTGCTGTGTTGCTTTAAAGCAGTGTGGCCAGAGCTTGTTGCTGCATTTCAGTTATCTGAGACACATCTGAATCGTGATTCAGGCAGTGCTGCAAGTCATTAATCCTCATTCATTTTAAAGGCTTTGACTGCCGTTTTATTCGGGACAGTTTAGCAGAGCCACACCAGGGAGCTCGAGGCAATCTAAGCTACAAACTCCTGGGCCTCTTCACATCCCTAACAGATGCTTTCAAAACACGTCCAGAAAAAAAAAAAACACCTTCATATGGAATGAAATGAGAATGTGGTCTGTGCCGCTGTTGTTTTTTTTGTACTGCAAGATGAAAATTGGTGGTGGTCCAGAGTGCAGGTCTTGAAAAACCACATGAACAATTGATAAAATAACATTTGAAATAAATGGAGCACATGTGAAACTCACATGTGAAAAAACGGTTCTGTAACATTCTTGTTTGTAACTTGATTAAGATGTGAACAAATGCCAAAATTGACCACATTGAATTTTGCATGAAACTGTTTATCAAATCATGGCTCTTTAAAGGGATAGTTCACGCAAAAATGAAACTTATGTCATCCTTAACTCATCCTCCACTTGTTCCAAACCTGTTTGAGATTCTTCTGCTGAATACAAAAGAAGATACTTTGAAGAACGTTTGAAAAAACAGGCATTAACTTCCATAGGATTTTTCGTTTTTACAACATTCTTTAGAATATCTTGTTTTCTGTTCAACAGAAGAAAGAAATTAATTTAAGTTCAAGTTTATAAGCACTTAAATGTGAAAAAAATAGCTCATTTTCATTTTTGAGTGAACTCAACTTCACATGTGTTGTTTGTATTTCACATATGATTTTAATGTGTGGTTTCTCTGTAAGGGCGGATGTAACCCACCACAAAATTAAAGTTAGATATATCCCCCCAAACAAACAAACAAACAAAAAATAAATAAATAAGGTCTGTGGTTTTAATATTGCACAATGAGAGGGCTAGAGCGGGAATAGAATAGCCCAAAAGCAAAAGAAAAGATGCTTGAAAGAGTTTAGAGGCTTTATATCACAAAACATAAGCACAAATAAAGTTATGTTAAATGTGCGACACGTGATTGTCTTCAGAAACTATTTTTTGTTATGCTGGTTGAAAATTTCCTCACATCTGTATATGTATTTTTGTAGAAGGTGTAGGACCAAAAAATGTCTGTCCAATCAAAACGTTCAGTCCGAACATTATAATAGGCTGTCCTACCTACCTGTCAAAATATGTAATTGCAAACCTTTTTGCACAGAAAGAATTACATCGTCGGCACCTTCACAGACATGGTTCAGACAGAGAATGTCAGGCAAACATCGACAACCTAATACATTTTTTTAAAGTTTTACATTATAATTACTGTACTGTACTAACTGTACTATAAAGTTTTCTCTCTGGGGAATGTTACGTGATGGATTGTAGTGATGTTGTCTAATTGTCGCAATCATGCATTCAGGAGGCATGGCTATGGATGGCGATTTGCAGGGTAGGACGTAGGCTTTCAGTGCAATCAGGCTAACGTTAGCATTTTCCAATATCTCTTATGCACCTTTAAGAAGAAAAAAATACATTTTGCCTCATACATAAGCTAAAATGATAGTAGTAACTAACTGCAGAAGTATGACTGCTTCCAAACAGGCTTTTTAAACAACATATATTTAAGTTTCACTACATATCACAGTTAGATGTATTTCTGAAGTAAACAAATAAGCTTATATGTGGCTAATGCAGGTTTTAGTCCTGCTTTTATCTTTGCCCAATCCTGACCTGTCCTCTCACTGTCATCCTTATAAACAATAATATATAAATGCCACACAATTAACTAAAAATGATAAGACAACAGTGTTTTCACCCCATATTAAATAATGCTGGCGAACAACCTGGCCATTTAACCTTAGCCAAAATAATAAATAAATAAATGCAGAAATCCCACTCTTGGCCTACAAGATAGACATATATTACAGGTGCTTCAGTAACAGACTAGCACTCTCTACAAAAGCAGCATACACAAAGCCCTACCATGATGTGATGAAATTCCTCCTGCGGCTCCAGCAGGCACAATACTATTAGTATTCAGCAACACTGTTATTTTAATATATCGTCGCATTAAATGACATTTCCCTTGGAGCCAGAAAGAAAAGGGGCTTGTATAATGGTGGGGCAGACCTCTTTCTTTTCTCAGGTGTGGCATATATCACCATCGCCCTGCTGTCAGGCAAATCAGATTCATTTAAAGAGCATTCGTACCTGCAGGCCTCAAACCCGATCACATACAATCACCTTCCCCATCCGCACTCAGCCTGGAGAGTCTATTGATTTGTGTGAAACTCAGCACTGACCCTCAGACCGGCCACCTGCTTCAGGCTCAAATCACTTTGTGGCTCCTATTATTGCTCCTGGTGGCCTACGTGCCTGCGCTCCGACTCGGTCTCTCTCTTTCTGCACCGCAAGAGTGGCTGTGAAGAATCTCATTTGATTTATTTTTCTAGTACAAATACTGAAGTACTGTTTAAACTTTATTAATGTTGCTGAGAAGCGACAGCGTATGAGATTTAAGGCTCATTTTCATAGATTGTTTATTAATTGTTTTTGCATTTTGTCTTAAAGCACTGGTAGAATTTTATCTTTCTTTTATTTTAACTGAATCACTCACTGATCTAGCATTGTAGCATTAAAAATAATACATTAATGTGTAATTAATACAGACTGAAACTCAGACTGAATGAAACATCACATGCAATGTGAAGGTTTTGGAGTTTTGCATTCGGCATTTCTACATTTCTACTGATTTGAGATGATTTAGTTTCTTACTTGAATGCATTTGTTGAATAGATTTATATATTTTTTCTTATATTGTATTTGTTTGTTTTTCTAAATATAGATAAAATGAACTATAGTGTATTATCGATAATTTGTAATTGTTCTTAATAATAATAATAATAATAATTATTATTATTATAAAACAGCATGATTATAAAAACAGATTGTGATGCTTAATTCAGACCTCTACAGCACAGTATTCATTCATTCATTTTCATTTCGGCTTAGTCCCTTTATTAATCTGGGGTCGCCACAGCGGAATGAACCGCCAACTTATCCAGCATATGTTTTACGCAGCGGATGCCCTTCCAGCTGCAACCCATCTCTGGGAAACATTCATACACACCCATTCACACTCATACACTACGGACAATTTAGCTTACCCAATTCACCTATACCGCATGTCTTTGGACTTGTGGGGGAAACCGGAGCACCCGGAGGAAACCCACGCCAGCACAGGGAGAGCATGCAAAGTCCACACAGAAAGGCCAACTGACCCTGCCGAGGCTCGAACCAGCGATCAGCGACCTTCTTGCTGTGAGGCGAACGTGCTACCCACTGCGCCACTGTGAGGCCCCTACAGCACAGTAAATACATTTTAAATATCCTGTTACTTTAAAATACAAAAACTCTGAAAATATCAAAAAATAAATAAGCAGATAATGTGTTGTAATTCAGCTAGTTGTATCAATTCCAATCATTCTTGGCAATAGCAAATGCACAGTCAGACTGACTGACCCTCTATTTGTGTCTCACAATATGAATGAACATGCTGCCAGTGCATCACGGCACTGTAGAGACATATGCAGAAATCGTGAAAAAAAAAAAAAAACAGTGTGTAAAAAGAGCTGCACTAAAAAAAAAAAAGCACTGCAGAAAGAAGCTGTGGATAAACACCAGAGAAGTGACTTAACCAGTAAGCACTTAAACTCTCAGCAATACTGGGGCAATGGACCCTGAACCTGTTCCTATCACAGGCAAATTATAAAGCTTATGAGGATCTGGGGCAAAAGGGTCAAATAATTCAATGCCTCATTCATGGTGGGTTCGACTACAGCAATCCAGCTGAATCTAATGTGGCAGTCGATGCATTTTTCACTTCATTTCTCTCTCTCTCTTTGAATTGTTTCAGTAGCAAGCAGATGAACTCCATCTGTACAAGAGAAACACTTAATATATTAGAAGCGTATGCTGTGTTTGGTGCTTTATAAAGCCTGAAAGAGAACATATCATGAGGCTTCTTGCACTTTTGATATCAAAAAATGTGTACAAACTGCAGTTCATAATCCAGAGCTGCTCCATCCAAAACCCTTATGAACACTATGCAGCAAAATGGGTCGTTTTTGCATATTAATGCTTATTACTTATTTAGCGACTTAAACTCAATGAACTACACAAGTACACAAAGCTAAGCCAATCACATGAATAAGTTCTTCTGAATATGAATATTTTTCAAATCTTTGACGTGTATGGGTTAAAATTATTTATTAGCACTCAGTGTATCGCATAATCAACTGCTGAATTCAAATCTGCTTTCCTGTGATGGCTGGCGCTAAGCACAGCACTTGTCAATCACAATTTATCAATGTTTTTCAAACAAATAATGTTTATTTTAGGTTTCAGATATTTCAATACACATAAGTGCTAGCATAACATAACACAAACAGCCACCTTCATGTACTCCGCAAGACGTTGATGGATTAACATAATGTAAATCCAGCAGCACTAATGTCTCCACTGCAGTGCAGATTAACATGGTGGCGCCCATCACTCATCATGGATGAAATAATATGATCATTATTAAGCTGTTTAATTAGTGAAATATGTGTTCTTACACATATTTGAGAACCGGAAAATTTTAAATTTTATTGTAGTTTGGACGTTTTTAATATTTGCAAAAAAAAAAAAGGAAAAATCTATATAACTTTAAAGTCATATACAACTGCAACAATCACAACTAAATTAGATTTTTCAAAACACGGATTAATTCAGGAATTACAGATAATTCAGGAAAACTCAGGAATCGTAATCAGAACTCCATTAAGAAAACATTAATACTAAGCAGACACTGTTTATGTCTAATTGCAGTAATTCCAATGATTCTTGGCTTATAGCAGATTCCCAGCCAGAAATAACTGTCTCTCTACTCCTGTCTTTTACAATGGGAATGTCTTGAAGCATGTGTATTATATAAAGCTCTATATAGAAAAAAATGTTGAGTTTATTCAATGGCTAAACAAACACATGCAATAAACACAAGCAATAAAATAATTGAAATGGTGAACCAGATCAGCCATTTTCTTTGTTCTAGCTATTTAGCTACTAAACAAGCTACTAATGGGACAAAAAGCTACTATTACTAGTTTTACTACTATTCTAGGTAGTAAAAAAAGAAACAGCTGCAAGAAACACAGGCAATATCATAATTGGAATGGTGAACCTGATCAGCCATCTTTTTTTATTCTAGTTATTCTGAGAGGGGTCTGGCTGTAGACTCGGTGCAGTAGAATCTGAGCTGCATGCAATGGACTTTTAATGGGCTCACCTAACCCTGCCCCTAACCCTACCCCTCACAGCAACGTCACTAGCTCCATTGAGTGCATTATGTCTGACATTGCATCTCTGAGAGATGGAATCTCAGCTTGCATCATAAAGGCTGCATCCAGATACTATTGGCTATTCTTGCTATTTAGCTACTAAGCTAGCTACTAAGGGGAAAAAGCTACTATCACCAGTATTTCTAGCTACCAAGGGGGGAAATAGATATTTCACAGTACTGTGCAGTACATGTTCTAGCTCCACTGTTTACTCAGACTCCTTTATAAAGGACAGAGCAACTGCGACGATGAAAAGATTTGTTGGGCTTCGAAGCTGGATCAGTTTTAAATAATGCAGCATTGACGTCACATGCCTACATGCAGCATGTGTATATTCCTACAAGCAGCACCGGTTTGCTGAGGTGTTGAAACAGGCTAAAAAGAGACAAGAAGGGCAGAGTCCGTGTGAAGGGTAAAGACCCCCTGCTGTACATTCCCTCTGCGGAGCACGCATCTGTCTGCCAAATAACCCACACCGGCCGCTCATGCCAGGGCAAATCACTCTGCCCACACCAAATGCGCTATAATTACAGCTGCGTTTTAATGCGCTTCTCTTCCACTCAAACTCTCTGGCAAAGGCAGACGTCAACACCTTTAAAATGTGGGTTATCTCTACGGTTAACCTCACACGATTCTGTGTCTCTTTCTCCCCCAACAGCCATTCTACTCCATTTCTCATACAGCCACAAACACAGCGAATTATCACACCATCCTGGGCTGCCATTTTTTGTTTACAGATGTAAAACAAATGATCTACTAGTTTTCACTGAATTCACGCGTGCTGTCCATTTGCTTTAGCTTTCAAATTGCATCATGGAACCTTCGTAACTGCTCTTTTGATGTTGAAAATAGAAATCTACAGTTAAACAAAGTGAATATTATTGACTTTGTGTCAATATATTGTATAAGAAGTTATGTGCTGTACTTATGTGTATATATGAATAATATAATTATTTAACAGTACATCATTGTAAACTACAAACATGTCAATAAGAGTCAGTCAAACTTTTCAACATGAACGTTTATCAAGACAGATAAAATAAATAAATAAATAACGGGTCTTATAACATATTTTCTAGACTTTTGTACATTCCAGAAATAGTCGATTTGTGTTTAAGTGATTGTGATTTTTCAGTAATTGCTTATGGGATTATATAGTTATAACAGTAGTCTTTACTGAATCTATTCATTCAAGCACACTGATTCATTCATGGATATAAACAAGTGGTTGTATATTTGTAACATTTAATTGTTTTTTTCTAAAATAAAGATTATCAACAAATAATACAAGTCTCTGCCTTTAAGGGGAATTATTAAATCAATCAATAAAGAATTTGTTTAAAACTCATATTTATTCAAACTAAACAAATCACTCTCTGTGTTTGAATAAGGAACTTCTACAGTATAAAACATATAAAAGCTAAAATATTTAAAGCATCAGGTCATGAAAGAGAATTTTTGAATGCCAATTATTCGCATCGGTGAATGGAATGTTTGAATTTCATTTATACCACACACACTCACACTACTTTATATTGAACTTTTTAAAAGGAAGAAACATACGTTTTACATCCAGTTACCTACTGTGCAATACAGTATCCAATTTCGACTCTTTACAAAACAAGAAACTGCAAGAAAGGACCTAGATCCCCACAAAATATTATTTTACAAATATATATATATATATATATATATATATATATATATAT
>CAIGQW010053582.1:1151396-1162620 GCA_903798125.1 Danio choprae
TGTATGTATGTATGTATGTATGTATGTATGTATGTATGTATGTATGTATGTATGTATGTATATACACTCACTGGCCACTTTATTAGGTACACCTGTCCAACTGCTCGTTAACGCAAATTTCTAATCAGCCAACCACATGGCAGCAACTCAATGCATTTAGTCATGTAGACATGGTCAAGACAATCTGCTGCAGTTAAAATTTAGCATCAGAATGGGGAAGAAAGGTGATTTAAGTGACTTTGAACATGGCATGGTTGTTGGTGCCAGATGGGCTGGTCTGAGCATTTCAGAAACTGCTGATATACTGGGAATTTCACGCACAACCATCTCTAGGTTTTACAGAGAATGGTCCGAAAAAGAGAAAGTATCCAGTGAGCGGCAGTTCTGTGGGCGCAAATGCCTTGTTGATGCCAGAGGTCAGAGGAGAATGGCCAGATGGGTTTGAGCTGATAGAAAGGCAACAGTAACTCAAATAATCACTCACTACAACCGAGGTATGGAGAAGAGCATCTCAGAACACACAACATGTCAAACTTTGAGGCGGATGGACTACAGCAGCAGAAGACCGGGTGATGTCCAACCTAATAAAGTGGCCGGTGAATGTATGTTTGTTTTAAAACCTCAAAACTGAAACTAACAGACCTATTTAGTTGTGAGTTTAATTGTAGTTTAGCAATTGTATGTATTCATTTGGTTGTTATTTCAAATTTTATATTATGTCAAGTCAAAACCTAAAAACTACAGTAATTACAACCAAATATACAGCAAATTTTGCTGTATACAGTTTTTAAGTGCTGAGGATTTCTGATTGGTTCCTAGATAGTCATTCTGGCTGGTTGCTAAGGTGTTTTGTTTGATTCCTGCGAGTTGCTTACTGCCTCAAATTGGACACTTCCAAGTCCTGTTGAATATTTGTTGCATTTTATGTTTATTGTTGATATTTAATTAATGTATGTATTCATTTATTCATTTATTTTTTAGAAAAAAGGCAATTTCAGTTTAGTTCAACTCATGCCATTAGTTTCTGTTAACAGCAGCAATGGCAGGCGGTTGCTGTGGTGTTTTATCTGGTTGCTGGGAGTCCAAGTCAATGGAGACCACCCTCAAGTCTTGATGTGGTCCAGTGCTTTCGCAAACAGCGCTACAGTAATAAAGCCTTGGTGTGTTTTTCTGTATAGCATGTCTGGGCTATTTGACCCCAGCTGGTGTGTAAATGGCAGCGTCAGCGGGGTTCCTCTAAGACTGGTCAGAAGAGTGTTCACCAGCCCCGGCGCCCACAGCCGGCCTCAGCGCTGGCACTGTGTGCCTGTTAGCGGTGGCTGATTTATGGGGATTAAGCGGGCTTGTTGGCAGCGTGCTACTTATGGGCATCCAATTTACTGGCTGTTTCCTCCTCCCCCTCCTCCTGCCCTCCTTACTCTTCCATAGCTCCGTGGGTGCTGTAGTCCCTGGCATGGAGGATGATCCTTTCGATGGAGGATGCACAATTCTTTCAGGAGCTTTTTATAGAGCGTCAATTAGTCTTGGAAAGCGTGAAGGAATATTCCGGATGGATTTGTAGTAGCGGCAGTTGTCCCAGTAGAAGTGGGAGGCATGGAATAGTCCTCCATGTTGGTTTCTGTGCCCTACAAAGCTGAAGAGGTGCATCCAGGACCTGAAAAGCTAATTTAGTTTTTCTGACGTTGTCTGTTGCCATCATTTTGACCATCAGTTCACACAGTTTTGACATTGATCTTCTCAAATGTGCTGAAATAATGTCAAGAGGATGTAGTAGGTTTGAGGAGACTGACCTTAGTGATGAAAATCATCTTTACCATTGTCTTATCTGCTTGCGCACATACTGGCCTCATATTGTTTTAGCGATAAATACCTCAACCTCCTTGAACTTCACTTTTAAGCAGTTTTTATATTTAATTTAAAAAACTGGTTCAGTCTGAATCATTTCAAACATGTTGCACTGTAGGGCTTCTTTGTCTTGTAGTATTTAGTCCAAAGCCAAGATGTCACTGCAAATGCTTGAAAGTGAATACATCGAGGCAACTTTTTACCTTTGTTTTGCCAGGTAGAGATTAGTGATATGTCACGATGTATCACATGGCAAGAGTTCTGATAGAGATTAAGAAGATCAGATGAAGTCTTAAGGTAAACAATTAATCCTTGCAAGTTAATTTACTGAAAAAAAGTTGTTTTTGGTAATCTGTAGTCAATATCTAACCAACTGTTCTGCTCTGGAATGGGAGTCTCTGATGACATCAGTTTGACAGCTTGTATGCAATTTGCTTACCCACGCCCCCTCCAACTGTTGGTTTGGAGGAGTGTAAAAATAAAACCCCACCCTTTATACTTAAAGGTATAATTCACCCCCCAAAAAATTAAATACCTCATCACAAAGATGATATTTTAAAGAATGCTGGTTGCTGGCATCCATCGACTTCTATAGTAGGAAGAAAGTACTATGGAGGTCAATATAGGCCCCAGCAACCAGCATTTTTGAAAATATCTTCTTTTGTGTACAACAGAATAAAGAAACTAACTAATTAATATGTATTAATTAGATTATAAACCTTACCATTTTATTGGAGTGCCGTAGGTGTATTATTCTGTGCTTCTGAATAGCTGTATTTCAATTTCTGTCGTGTTGGGTCTGGTGCAAACAGCCAAATTGCTTATCACTGCAAATCTCGTCATGTAGCGTGTTTTTAGGACACAGGGTTATAGTGTAACCTGCTCATTGAATTTTTATGTTCGTAATATTTATTCATTCATTCATTTTCTTTTCGGCTTAGTTCCTTTATTAATCTGGAGTCGCCACAGCAGAATGAACCGCCAACTTATCTAGCATATGTTTCACACAGCGGATGCCCTTCCAACCACAACCCATCACTGGGAAACGTAATATTTGTATTATTTTCTAATTAATATGCTGTTTTTCACCACGGCAACCCCCTCCCCCCCCCCCCTGGTCTACTCATCCAACCCCTCATTGTTTTTTTGGAGTTCTGTAGAGTCATGCTTTATCTCACTAAACAATATATCACTACACCTTTGGTCAATTAAATAAGCCGATAGAGGAAAACACTAAAGGCATCCTTAAATGATTTGCTTCTGTGTCTGGCTTAGTCACCACTTTTCATGTGCGGGGAACTTCTCCGGCTCACCCACTTTCCTCACATGCTCTGAATGTGTGGCACGTCCCAGAGGAGACCTTAGCCTAGATATTAGAAATATCTGCAGCGCCTCAGGAGAAAGCTGTGCCAAACCTCACCGTATGTCTCGTGAAGGAAGAGCAAATCACAGGAAGAAAAAAAAATAATATTTAGCCTTTGTCTTCATAGGGAAACTGTCATCAATGTTATGTTTATGACAGGGTGGCATGATATTTTTGGGTGAGGGCATATTCAGGGCTTGATGTTGTGTTTATTATAAATTGTGTAGCAGTTTTGTCTTCTGTCACTTTAAATTCTGATGTCGATGTTTGTTGAAACCTGCCTATAGGAACTATAACAGTATCTTTTTTGTCATCATCTTTAGTTTTCATCAAGGCTGTGTACTGTATTTGACATATGGTCATTTCAACATATATTAATGTTTTTGTTTGTCCAAAGCTGACATCATTACATTTGTTCTTTCTTTCTTTCTTTCTTTCTTTCTTTCTTTCTTTCTTTCTTTCTTAAATTTTTTTAGGCAATTTTATTTGTAATATTAATAAATTATCAATATAACGCAACGAAAGTCATTGTAGAAAAATAAAAAAAAATAAAAAGAAATCTTTATTTACTTGTTTGCTGTATAAGAATTTTGGGTTTTTTGATTTGGTTATATGAAGGATGTAGCACTGAAACAAAGCTTGAACCTTCTCAGCCCATACACAGCAGGAGCCAAGACCTACAGCACATTTATTAAGCACGTGTTGACTGCAATGCCACAGCTCTTCTTTTTTCTTCGTTTATTTATTTGCATATGTTCGAATCACAAACGGTGAACCAAACAATAGCATTTCTCCCTGAAAGTGACAATATGACATTCCCAGATTGCAACTGCAGGACAGTGAGCCAGCTGCACTGAATAGTATCAAGGATTATGCGATTCCAGATGTACAGAGCGAAGGTGAAGAGAGAGGCTAATGAAAATGGAAAGAAAAGCAGAGCCAGAATGGGCACATGCTTAGCGCAGAAGTCTCTCTCTCCCCCTCTCGGAGAGATAATGGCAGTAATTGGAGCGACTCGCTGCTCCTCTCTGTGTGTTTCTCTCAGATAAAGCGGCGTGTGGATCTGCGACATGCTCTCTCCATTTGCAATTAAATGTTCTGCACACAATGTGCGGCGCGTGGCCAGGCAGTGGCTGGAGCTGGAAATCAAATGGTTGTTTAAATCCCCTCGGCGGAGGCTTACAGTGGCCGTTCACCCGGCCTGCCTTTCTGCAGACTGCAGCCTATCATGACTGTGCTTGGGTTTTAAATTTGCAATGCATTTTGCTTTTTGTAGGGCAGACTAATTCTCCTGATTTACTGGTATTAAGGCTTTACGTTTCGGATGTGGGCTTGAGCATCTAAATCGCTTCCAAAATGCTCCATGTCTGCCCTGCAAGTAAATCTGATACTGATTAATATCTCTGAAGGGATAAATGATGATAGTGAACCACAACTTTGAACTTTTCATTTTGTTTTGTTTCGTTTTGTTTTGCTTTTATGCTTTAGAAGAGTCAAAAACTTACATACAGCAACTTTAAATATAAATTTTGCTATGGAAACACTCTATATTTTGAACTTTGAACTGTGAACTATATAAAAAAAACAGAAGCTCCAAATAGTCATGTATCATACAAGAATACTAAATGTAAAATACTAGTTTAAGCAAACAGAACACCACCAATGGGGATTTATTTCAGCAAATCGGTCATCGGGCACCCCCGATGTTTTGGTTTTGTTTTGTTTTGTTTTATAACTATCAGATGAAATGATTTTATTTTTTATTTTAATCAGGTTTTGTTTAGCTTGCCTATATATATGTCAGACTCTCAGCTTGTTCTGCTATGTTATGTCTTAGAGGCATTGCTTCATCCCAGTCGATGCATCTCGAAGGTGTATCGATTTCTAAGTGATGCCATGTTGTTTGGGTGAGCCTGTGTGAGCAGTTAACGGTGGTCCCTGTGCTCTCCTCTGCATCTTATCGTTGCTGCTGAGGGGTCGAGCGGGTTTCATCTGCTGATGGTGACGCTACAGTAACACAGAGCCCAATTAACACATGAAAGGTGCTTCCCACCATCCGACTGGCACAGCGAAAGGACAGGCTGGTTAAGGAAGCGATGGTGGAGGAGCGCAGGAAAACCAGCTGCCACTGTTTGCTCCAGCAATGACAAGGTGAGAGGCGCAAGAGAAAGGAGAGAGAGCTGATGAAACAATTTAGAGCTTCCTCTTGCCTCGTTCATGCTGCAGGGAAAGGAAATAGAGGAAGAAGACAAGCCAAAACCTCCTTCAGAAAGAGCCGTGACACGCTTGAACATTATTACCATCTACAACACTAACATTTACACTGTCATCTACAGCACAGAGCTTTCAGAAGACTATTTATCTGTCTATCTGTCTATCTATCTATCTATCTATCTATCTATCTATCTATCTATCTATCTATCTATCTATCTATCTATCTATCTATCTATCTGTCTATCTGTCTGTCTGTCTGTCTGTCTGTCTGTCTGTCTGTCTGTCTGTCTGTCTATCTGTCTGTCTGTCTGTCTGTCTGTCTATCTATCTTTCTAATAAAGTAATATTGTCTGTATAGTATTCATCCTTTATCAGTAATGTGATTATGAACTTTTAAGATATTTTGTAAATGTTTATTAACAAAAGCTATTGTTAAATAATGGCATTTCTATTAACCCATATTACAGTAAGTGACTAAAACACCTTTTTCCCCTATTTTGATATATAATTTGAAAAAATCATAATGATGGATATTTTATGGTTTTTGATGGGTAATATCTGTATATATTATATATAAAAAACAAACAAACATTGTTTCCATTGTTCATGCTAGCATTTTTTATGTTTCCAATAAGTGTATGTTCAATTAGCAATTTCAGATTTCCCAGTTTGAAGAGTCATTAAAATGCAGCTTCTGATTCGCCAACTGTGTATTGTTGTTGTTGTTGTTGTTGTTGTTGTTGTTGTTGTTTGGACAAGAACATTTCACTGTGGTCACTTTGTCTGGCAAGGGTTTTTTTCTTTCTATAATGGATGCTTATAGAAGATTTTTGTTGTTGTTATCTTGTTTGTTTGTTTGTTTGTCGAGAGTCAGTGATGTTTATGCAGTGTTTATATGGCCATCGCCTCACAGTTGCGCAGTGTGTCGCACAATCGCCTCACAGCAAGAAGGTCGCTGGTTCGAGCCTCGGCTGGGTCAGTTGGCATTTCTGTGTGGAGTTTGCATGTTCTCCCTGTGTTGGCGTGGGTTTCCTCCGGGTGCTCCGGTTTCCCCACAAGTCCAAAGACATGCGATTTATAGGTGAATTGGGTAAGCTAAATTGTCCGTAGTGTATGTGTGTGAAAGAGTGTGTATTGATGTTTCCCAGTGATGAGTTGCAGCTGGAAGGGCATCCGAAGAAGTTTGACTCATATTCAGATCACACACGCATAATGTTGTTATATTTCAGTTGTTTTTTGCTCCATTTAGTATTTTCTAAATGGACCCTTCAAATCAGCTAAAGTGGTCTCTTGGCATCTTAAATATGGTCCTGTTTTCTTCTGTTTTAATATAAAATGCTCCTCACATGATGTACTGTAACAGTCTATATTTTTAACTGTGAATTACAATTCTTTGCAATTCTTTCCCCTTAATGTTTTTTAATGTTTCAGTTTAGTGTACAGTTCACATAAAACTGGTATGTTTGCTGCGATTATTGGATATTAATATGTACTGAGTTAAAGTTTTTTGCGTCTTGAGTTTTTTCCCCCATAATTGATATTGCTGTATTTTATCTCATGTCTATTGTGACCAATCAAGGTATTTTAACTGATCAACACTTACTGATCAGATTAGTTCTTTATTGTATGTCAAGTGTGATGCAAAACTTGCATGCTGTAATCAACACTGCAGTGGCATGCTGTATCACTTTCATTGTGTCGTCGCTGGATGAAGATACAGAGCAGAGACCGATAGTTGTGTTGGCAGAGTTTAGTAATTAATAGTGAAACCTCAAAATTACATATATTGTATACATATAGAACTAATAGAACAATATTACAGATTTCATTCGAGAATTTGTATGAATTTCCAGCATCAGCGTGTTAAATGCACACTTTTGGTCATGCGAAAATGAAAATAAGACATCTACATGCCTGTTTATTGTTGAAACTCAGCATATGGCTTATACAGTATTTCATGTGATTATGGTTTGTATGATTTTCAGCTAAATCACATTAGTTTTTGAAGTATAATGTTTGAATGAGGTCAAGTTTAACACACTAGACATACTGATGTTTATGTTTAGTTCACTAGATTATTATAATCCTAGAATAACTTTTAGTATAATAGAGTAGATGTTAATTTTGTACAATAGTAATTAAATGGAAAATAACCGGTACCTTTTCTTTGTAAATGTATTACAGAGTTTACTTGCTTATATTTTCTTATTTTTATCTTATCCGGTTATATATATCTCGAGGATTTGCCCTCCATTTGACATTCTTTTCCCAGTCTGATAGTGTAGTTGTTTATGAATATAATTTATGTTTTTTTTGCATCAAGTAAATTTTTTTTTAATCACAAATTTTGCGTGGCACATAGTGTATGCACTTTACCACCACATGTTTCCAAGTTTTGTGTGTATGCCACATTTATAAATGAGACCCCAGATAAGGTGCATGAAAAATGATTGCAACAGTCAATATCTTGAAATTAAATAACAATGTTAAGCCATTTAAGTCGCTGATTTGCACTTTTATGCTATTTTTGTGTGGCATGTCATGAGACGAGTTAGCTCATTTCTGACTACTCAATGCTATGGTTCCTGGATTGTACAATTATACCATAACTTACTTGAGTGCTTACTGTAAGCGTCTTCTATCTGTCCCCTTGCAGCCCTTGCTGGGAGTGAATGCGATGCCGTGTCGAGGCTAGAGGCAGCGGTGGACTGTTCCAGAGTCAGTGGAAAGCCCCTCTAGATGAGCCAGTCACAGCCACCCAGCTGCACGGTAAAGGAATAAGGATTTAATATGTCAACAGAGGCCGAACTCCAGCCTGCTGCCAGACCCAGCGTCAGAAAGGACTCCAAGAAGAGAGGTACAAACACACACATACAAGAAACACACACACATACAAACACAGACCCACGGGGCTGTTCGGTCTGAAGGGGGAGACTTTAAAATCACAGGCATACTAAGCACGTTCTTTCACACACAGACATACACACACACACACACTTGCACTGCTGTCTTTGTGGAGACATGCCATGGTCTTCTAATGCTTTTATAATGCCTTAACTGGATAAATGTCATTTAGTATTTTTGTCATTTCTTTTCCTTGGGTCAAAAATGTCAGTTTTTACTATCTTTTAAAAGGACATGTGGTCAAAACCTGACCCTAACATTCACTTAGAAAACCAGTGCCTCAAATACAAAATGGACTGGAGAACACACTGAACTGAATGAATGGAATGGAATTTTATTTCTTTTAAAAATGCTTAAACCACGATCCTACATTACACATTATAAACAATGTATAGAACAACAACTTATTATTTCTTTTTTTAAATTTTTTATAAATACTTTTATAGTCATTGTGTTAAATTGGATGAGTTGAGGATATTTTATTTTATTTCTATGCAAGTCATTGTTTTATTTATTTATTTATTTATTAGATCTTATAATAAATACAAACATATCAAAACATTATTAATTAATTAATTAATTAATTAATTTATTTATTTATTTATAATAAATTAAAATACAAGTAAACATTTGCTTTTATTTTAACTTCCTATTTTATTCCTGTGCAAGTCATAGTTTTTTTATTTGTTTAATTTATCTATTTTTTGTAAGCTCTTACAATATATACAATATAAACATATCAAAACATTATTTTTAGTTATATAGGACGTATAAGCATTTATTTGACTATTTATTAACAAAAACATTTTATTTTTTAATAATTTCTTTTTTCATAATTTTTAAAGTCGTGTGAAATAAGATCAGTTGAGGATCACTTAATAAAGTGTAATTTTCTCATGACGGATGCGGTTTGACATTGACTCCCCATATGCTTATGCAATAATATGCACTCTGCCTCAGAATGATCATTTACCGTATTTTCCATGTCAGCACCCTCATCTTCACTGTGGTTCAAAACTTGTAACGGTCCTCAGACAGATGTTCGGCGATGGAGCAGTGCCAGTGGGCCTGTTGGTCATTGTACGGGACAGCAGAAAGGAGACAGACTGTTGCGTCTCGTGTTATAATGAGTCTTGCAGCATTGGCCTCTTGTGATGCAGCACCTGTTTCCTCAGCGGCCACACAATGGTGTTTTGTGCCAGGCTGTGAGCCCAGGAGAGCGTGGCGGAGCAGGGGAGGGAGGGGTTGGGGGGTAGAGGCAGCAGATGCCCCGCAGAGATGGGAAATGGAGAACATACAGGGTCTGAATGACTTCTGCATAACAGCGTGTGTCTATGAACAAAACATGAACTTCATACTTCTTTCAAAGAGGTCGATAGGTTTTGACGTAGTGTTCAAAAAGTCTTTGATATTTTTTTGTATAGGGTGTTTACAGAAAATGTGACCATGCATTCAGAAACACTAAAGAAATGAACAAAAAACTAAATATATATACAATTTCCATATTTTGTGTTTTCCGTTTAGTTACGGAAATTGCATTATTTACGATAATGTAATTGTATTATGGGACGTTGATCT
The DNA here is from genome assembly GCA_903798125.1 of Danio choprae. NCBI lineage: Eukaryota > Metazoa > Chordata > Actinopteri > Cypriniformes > Danionidae > Danio > Danio choprae. Next base: position 1,161,301 of record CAIGQW010053582.1, read on the forward strand.
CTGCTCTGTCAAATTTTCAACTCTACAGTTTAACAAAATGACTTTTTTTTTGACATTTTAGTAGTTTAAAATAACAATATAAGAAATGATATACAGTATTAAGAAATATGTCTGTAAAATAACAGAAACAAGGTTGTTACAAGGTTTTTGTAGCGTAATATACAACACAAACCCAGACAATATATCACTTTAAACTATTGAAAATGTTCATAAACTTTTCAAGGTTAAATGTTGTCAGAAGAAAGATCAAGGTCCCATAATGCAATTCAACATCCTAAATAAATGGGGAAAAATTAAATAAAAATGTGAATACTAATTTATGGACATTTATACAGTGTGGGTTTTTACAGTGTTTTTACATAAACCTTTTATTTATTCATTCATTTTCTTTTTGGCTTAGTCCCTTTATTAATCTGGGGTCGCCACAGCGGAATGAACCACCAACTTATCCAGCATATGTTTTACGCAGCGGATGCCCTTCCAGCTGCAACCCATCTCTGGGAAACATCCATACACACCCATTCACAGTCATACACTACGGACAATTTAGTCTACCCAATTCACCTATACCGCATGTCTTTGGACTTGTGGGGGAAACCGGAGCACCCGGAATAAACCTTTTAGTATTTTTCAAAAACAAAATCATTAATGAAACAATTTTGAAAAATAACACAAATCATGTCAAGTTATATCTATAAATAATGTTTGATTGTGAATTTAGGGACATTTTATCTTGAACATATTAACTCAACGTTTCCTACTATATACATGCTTGACTATTTTCATACATTCAGCTTCAATTAAGAAATAATTAAGTATAATTTTGATCATTTTGTGTGTGTTTACTAAGTTATATAATTGAATGGATGAAAAGTATTTTCTATATTATTTTTAATTTCAGTAATAATACAAAACTGTTTTGTGCCTGTCCTTATGTTTTGGTCAACTCTGTTACATCGTTTATATATGTGCTGATAGAAATAGCAAGTGATGTCACTTTCTCTGAGGGAAACTCATTGAGGAGAAGGCATTGAGGCATTCAGACTCTCATTAATGTGTACAAAAACTGTAGGATTCACCAACAGTAGACTAATTATTTGTCAACTCTGTTACTGTGATATTTCAGTCTATTTCTCATTCACTTTTAAACATATATTAATATGACGAAAATGCATACAATTCTTTCCCAGTGATGGGTTGCGGCTGGAAGGGCATCCGCTGCGCAAAACATATGCTGGATAAGTTGGCGGTTTATTCCGCTGTGGCGACCCCAGATTAATAAAGGGACTAAGCCGAAAAGAAAATGAATGAATGAATGAA
>CAIGQW010053582.1:1201215-1223971 GCA_903798125.1 Danio choprae
AGTACTGAAGTGATACTACTACTATAATGCAGTACAACTACTGCAATGGTACTGAAGTATCACAACTACTATAATGCAGTACTGCTACTGCAATACAACTGAAGTACTTCTCTAATACAACTGCAGTACAACTACTAATTTTCCTGCTCGGTGGACAATGGTTTCCAAATGAGATTTCAGTACTTCAGTTGTATTGCTGAAGTACTGTACTACCACAATATATTGTATTGCACTTTTCAGAAGTATAACTAACTACAGAAATACATCTACAATACTGCAAAAACTAAAGTGCACTTTTAATACTTATGTACCTAAGTGCAATAAATTATATAACCTTTCACTATATTGCCCCTCTCAGTTTATTCAATGTTACTTTAGTTGGACTGCAGATTTTACTGCTGTTGAACTTTATTGCATTATAGTCGAACTGTTTACACCTCATTATACTGATATTTTGCAGTTGCATTGCATTTTGCCACAGTTATCCTTGTATGTGGGCTACTGCTGTTATACTGTTTAGTTCACTGCAGTTATTTTTTATTATTTGTTTTTGCAATTAAACTCTTAAAACTCTAATTAGAAAAGTACTTGAATCCAAAAAACATCCCTGAAAAGAAGTACAAAATATTCTTGGAAGATGTTGAAGAACAAACCCCTTGGAACACAATTGCTGTACAGTTCTTACCACACTATTGGCATATTAGACTACAGCAGCACAAGTGCAGTAAAGACGGAGTTTACTTGTTTTTACTCCAGTTTACTGCCACTTATACTTCTGTTGAACTTTATTGTACTGTATTTGAACTGTGTTTATACTTCATTGTATTGCAATTTTACAATTGTACTTAATTTTACAGCAGTTATACTTCTATATACTGCTGTTGTACTGCAGTTTTACTTCAGTTTACTGCAGTTATTTTTTGTAAGATTTATCAGAAATGTAGTATATAATTTATTTTCAAAGTTCAGTGTGCCATGCCTATTATTTTGCATTATTACAGATGCTGTCTGAGACTTCTGTGCCTCCTGTTTCAGATTAGTAGCTCCATTCATCAGAAGGAAAGCCATGAAAGTCTCGTCTCCGAGTCACATTGACACTGAGCCTCAGATAAACTTGGCTGAGAAACAGCTTCAGCTTTACGCTCTGTGTCTGGATAATGCATCAGCAATAGTCTGAATCTCCAGTTTGCGGAGAAAGGCTGAATCTCTTCAGATTTACTGTACCGCATGGCTCATCCGCACAGAGAGGCCAGAGTGGATGGGCTTTACTGATAAGATCTCTATCGATTGACCAGTGAGCAGCTTTTAGTGAGTGGGGTTTGTAAGATACGCTATGAATGTTGAAGAGGACATTGTATTCGGAGAAGAGTGATTACTGGATGAAAACATGGCTGTGTTGTGTTTGTGTTGATAAGTGTTTTAACATGAATCTGAAGGAACCTGGAATAGTCTTGAATACTTATAAGGTCAGATGAAATGGCTTCAAAGTGTTTGCTTGCAAAGGAAATTAGTAGTATGCTCACTATCTAGAAAGCATCTTCAAGCTGCATTTAGGCTAGTGTGTTTTTGTTTTAAATGCTGTTTTACAATGAAAATTCTCCTTTTTCATAGTGGCGTTTTAGATCTCCGTCACACTATGTAGAAAATCCATGATATGTGATCATTTACACTAGGCATTTGGATATTTTGCTGGCATCCATCTTGCCATCTACCAATTGCGTAATGGTCATATGAGAAGGGCTTGACGAATCAGGGAACGATTTGCTGTAGTCCAGAAGACCCAATCATAGAGGGAATGTGAACAGCACCTACAGCCCGGCAACATTTAAACTTTTAAGAATGCTGCAAGCAATCTAGAAAGCGAGTCATGTGCCAAGAACCAACCAATCATCTTCACAGTTTTTTTAATGATTAAACACATTACAGTAATGACACTAAGTAGACTAAGTACCTCAAAGAAACACGGAGCACCCAAACACATGTTGTGCTTTTTAATTTCCTTCATAAATAAATCCTGTGTCAGAGCTACAGCAAGGACTTGTCAGTAGTTGATCCTTGTAGAGGCCAGCATGGTGGCGCAGTGGGTAGCACAATCGCCTCACAGCAAGAAGGTCGCTGGTTCGAGCCTCGGCTGGGTCAATTGGCATTTCTGTGTGGAGTTTGCATGTTCTCCTCGTGTTGGCATGGGTTTCCTCTGGGTGCTTCAGTTTCCCCCACAAGTCCGAAGACATGCGCTTTAGGTGAATTGGGTAAGCTAAATTGGCTGTAGTGTATGTGTATGAATGAGTGAGTCTGTATGGATGTTTCCCAGTGATGGGTTGCGGCTGGAAGGGCATCTGCTGCATAAAACATATGCTGGATAAGTTGGCGGTTCATTTCGCTGTTTCGACCCCAGATAAATAAAGGGACTAAGCCGAGAATGAATGAATGAATGATCCTTGTAGTGCATGGTTGATGTCACGAGAGCGTGAGCCCAGAAGCACATTGAAACTAATGAAGAAAGTGGCCTGCCTCACATTTTAACGCAATATATTAACAGCCCCTAAATAAGCAGAACAATGTACTTAGTTGTGTTTAAATCCGAGTATCTCTATAATGTCCATTCATACGGGTGACTGATGAAATTGCGACTAAAGTGTAATCTCCTATTCCAATCCCATAACTGGATGCTCACTTAGAAGGTAGCTGCCTATGTAGGCAGTAGAAGGCAATTATGTATTGGAAGAGTTTTTGTGCCAATGTATGAGCAATGTATCTCTCACTGAGGCATCAGTAGGCATATCATTTCTGATTTGCAGTACAGACTGTAGACTCACCCCAGAGACGCTGTTATTCCAACCCTGTTAAAATTCAACTCGTATTGCTTTTATACACTCGCCTGTTCATATTATGCTTTTGTGAGGAGAGCTAGAAAGGCCATCGGAGGACGCACAGTCGAAGTACAGGTTTGATCAAAAGAGCGTATCCAAGCATGTGTGTACATATCCTCAGAAAGAGCTTGACATGCCACTGCTACATACATCTATACCTAGAACATAAAGAATACCTAATAGATATCTCCATCCCTATCCACCCACTACCTCAAAGAGTACTGCAGGTGAATGTGTCATATAAACAGAAATAACCTTTGGCTCTCTTCATAAATGGCTTTCCTTCAACCTGCGGTAGGCTTGTTTGAATATTTATATTATTTATTTATTTATTTTCTGACTTGCTAACTTTATGTTGCCATGGATACATTGGATTGTCAATTTCACCTCAGTTCGGCTGTCTGAAATCTCACATATTTCATAAACAACCAGGTGTTATTTTAACATTGTATGCTTGTGTTACATGGTTTATTATATGGATATTATATGGTTTAAAAATATTTCACCTGCTGTATACAGCAAATGTCTAAAAACGATATGAAGTAGTTTTAGTTAGCAATAACAACTTGGGTACAATATTATCAGAACACAATTCAGATTTTTTTTTCCAAATCGGTTGAGTAAAAAAAAAGTGTTGTTGTGTAATCTAAATGACCTCAGTTCATTAAGATAACATAATAAGATACATAATTATTTGACTTACATGTATTGTTGTTCTTATTAATAGTATGAATTGGGTTAGTTACATAACAGGACTAGTAATGTTATCTTAGTGTGTATTACCTTTGTTATGATGCTACTTGCTAATTTCAAAATGAATCAAATATACATACTGTATGTTGTTGTAATAAAAGTACTTAGATTAATACTTGTGTCAGTTACACATTCTTAGCTTTTGATGTTTTATTTTTTGAATTAATGAATTAATGAATGAATGGTTGATGCAGTGATTCTACACAAATTTTTAAGTATAATCAGTGATATTTGCATTACATTAAACTGACTTAAACCATCAAGCATACTCTTGTATGACTTAAAAAATAAGTTAAAACATAGTTAACTTCTAATTTTAATGTGCGTAATATGAATGTAATCATGGCGTGCCATGTTATATTAATCATGTGACCTACAAACATAAGTTGCATCGCTGTACTTTTATCTTCAAATTGTTTTAGCAGTTACTCTCTGACAGGTGTGAAGGCATTTAGGAATCAGCAAACCACACACACACACACACACACACACACACACACACACACACACTGGGTTGTCTGTTGCAGTCTCTGTTTATGCTGCTTCCAGATCAGGCTTTCTGACGGCTGTCATTTTGAACCCTTTCAGCTCTCTGACAGTTTAAACAAAAGCGCTGCTGTTCATAATGAAACGATTCTCTGCTCTCGCTCTGTATTCTCTCATTAGCCTCGTTCTCTGATATGTTTTAATAAACTTCACTGTCATTTACAAACCTGTCTGGCTGATGTGTTCATGTCTGTGTGTTTGTGTCTGTATTCCTGCCCCTGTGGACAAGCTCGATGCAGCTGTGTGTGCGTGCAATGCATTTATTTGGTGGCAGCCTAATCAGATAGCAGTAATTGTGTTTACCCTGCTAAGGGAACATGTGCGCAGTAATTGGTGCCTTGATTAGATCCGGCGTGGCTGTGAGACTGCTATGCAATCTCCTATTAAAAACACATCGCATTCAAAATAGGATGTGCAGGCTGTGGCTGCACACTGTTTGGTGTTCAAAAACAATGCCTGCCTAGTCACAGTATGTATTATGTAGTATGGAAACGGTAGAATGGATTCTAGTGCTCTTGAGGCCCTCTTTTCATTTGTTATAAATATGCCTTCTCAGGAATCTGATCACAAGAGGTCAGCCAAGATGTACCCACCTGATATTAACATGCATTCAAATGCGTCTCTTGTGATCATGTGTGTTCGGATTTAGTCAAAGACACTTCCCTCTTATTATCACGATTGCAGACGTTCTCAGTGCGACCCATGGGTGTTTTATTCATGTTAGACTACATGACTATGTTGGATACAAATGAGTGATGAAGGCAAGGAGAGAAGATGAAGGTGCAGCTTTTATTATAAAACAAAAAGATGATACAATATGTTTGAACCAGGGAATACTGTGGCAGCTTAAAGGCTAATTTACTTTTGTGTAGAGCGCATGTGGTAGGCCCGCCATCCAGATTCTGTGATTGGCCAGAATGGTTGCTGTGATGAGTGTGGGTGTGGCCGAGATCCATGGGAGTGAAACGAGTCCAGTGGCATAAGTGTTTAGCAAATGACAAGTCCCGGTCAGGAGCTCCAGATGCATTCTTTTGTTTTGTGTTTATTTTATATTTAAAGTCATTGAATGTTTGTCAGTTCCCTGAATGAATGTGAGTTTGAGCTACTCCTATTTAGCATCGCACACATTTCTGGCATAAACTCAAAATACTGGCAAAGAAATATTGGTGGAGCAGAGAATTTCCACTGTCTACTAGCATTTCAGAAGTGTTATTGCAGAGCAGGTATGTGCCATGGGCCAGAATTTACACCTAACCTACAAAGGCAACAAGAACTTAAGGAAGAAAAAAACACAACAGAAACACACATACGGCCATACCTGCATAGTGGTAACAAAAAACTAAACAAGACACAGGTGAACATAACTGTAAACTATAGAAACAAACATATTAGTAACCAAGGGAGGTGAGGAAACCTGAAATTAACAGAAATCGTAGATCAATATAATAAAATTGCTAGTAAATTCCATTTATATGTATTATGCATCATATGTGTGATGTAGAGAAGACTTGAGGAAAAACTGTGCATCTGTTGAGAACACAAGATCTTTACGCCTCATGGTATGAGTTCTGCTAGACTCTATTTGCGAAACTAATTGCCTTGTAATTAAAATGATGCTGAGATGTGATGAGTAAGTCTGCTAATGTTTATCTCCTCTCCTCTTTCTCTGCATGTGAATATTTCTCTCCCACACTGTCTGGTTTATCTTTCTCTTCTGGGTTATGAGGGACAGTTGATGGAGAAGGGTAAAGATATCGGCCCAGTGTGTGCGTGTGTATATGTGTGTGTGACGCAGACAGCAGCAGTTGGCTGTGAGTGTAATTAAATGTGAAGGTGGAAGAGAGAGGAGTGAATTGCAGATTCATTTATCTTCTGCCAGTCAGACAGATATGGAGAGCGCATGTGAGGGTGGCTGGCAGTTAGTCGTGCAGCACTGGACTGGAATTTGAGTGATGGAGTTTGCTGATTGAACTTCAGAGGGGGGTAAGAGAGTAGGAACAGCATGGGTACATCAGCGTGCAGTAGTGTTGAAATAGCTTTCTCGCTCCCGAGTTTCTGCACATGTTGGACACAGTTGGCAGTAGAGTTGGGACTGGTTACATCATTTTTTTATAGCTTTAAAAGAGGCCAGCTAGTTGGAATTATGCGAGTAAAACTTCACTTCTCTGGCATCAAGAGACTAACTACTAGCAGCTAGCGCTAGAGGCTGTGGTCTTTAGAGTCTCTATAAGTGTGCCCACCTCTAGTGCCAAAAGCATTGATACAAATCACACTCTGAGCATTGCTTGTAGAAGGGTTATGTTGAGGCTGTGATCCAGATTGGAATGAGGTTCATGGGGATGAGTTTAGTGGAGGCCAGCTAACAAGATCTAAACACTTTTCTTGGGAAACACATTAGCAATGAACATAAGTGGCTACATTCTTAGCATCATTGGTTGTGCTCCTGCCTCTCATGCTGAAGATTGGGTTAAAATCCTGCTCAGAGTAGTAATCAATGTAATGTAGATCTGATTGCCTTGTGTTAGTGCCGTGACCCAGGTGGGATTAAAGGGGGGTGAATGTAGGCAAGCTAATAAGAGCTGTGCAAAACATCACTGCCCAAGTCTAAAGAGGAACATTTGTGACTCTTGCTACTCTCTCAAAAATAAAGGTATAAAAGACGTACCTTTTTAAGAGGTACATATTTGTACCTAAAGGGTCCACATTGATACCTCAAGGGTACATATTAGTACAAAGTTTTTACGTATTAATATTTTTGAATAAGTACCACCTCAGTGATACCTTTATTTCTTAAAGTGTGGATACGATGGTCTTTACCATCCTTATTAGTGCACCAACCTCACATGCCAGAAAGACTTGTTCAAATCCTGGTTGGAGTGATTGAAGTAGAACCAGAGCATCTGTGCCATTATTCAAATTGGAGTGAGGTTTTGGCGGATGAATGTAATGGAGGCCAGATAATAAGAGTTATGTGAGTAAATCTCTCTCCTCTGGCCTCAAGAGGGACACTAGCAATTTATGGCACAGACTGTGGTTTTTAGAGCCCTTATTAGTGTGCCCCTCTCCCTGGCTGGAAATTCTGGTATGAATTCTAGTCTGAGCAGAGCGAGTAAGACCAGAGGGGTTACATCGGTGCCGTGATCTGGATGGGGGTGAGATTTAAGAGGACAAGTGTATCTGAGGTCAGCTAGTGATAAAACCTTACTCCCTTGGCCTCAAGATATGCAATAGCAACTGATGCTAGTGTTTGCTTTCCTAATTTCCTTGTTACTGCACCTGCCTCCATTATGGCGAAAAGGTTCAAATCCTGCTGGTGTGGTGTGAGTAGAACTGGATGGGTTACACTGCAGCCATGACTCAGATGGTAGTGAGCTTTGAGGATATTGTGATGTGTACAATACATCTTCTAGGACTACGATCAGTTCAAAGTTGAGAATATCTCTCTTTGATGTCTCTTTTGGACAGCAACAATACACACTGAAAGAAGTGTGGAAAGCATTACAGGATCCAATAAGAACAGATTTGGACAAACTGGAAAATCATACGAAACCAGTTTAGATTAACAAAACTATTTTTAAATGCTGGTTTTCTGCTGTGAACCAATACATGGATTTGGTGTGTCCTCTGTACTGGTAAATTGTGGATAATCACATTGTACCATCTGTGCAAGTCACTGTGAGTCAAACGCAGCACACTCACACCTTTGTGTCCCCCTGAGAGCTGTGTTTATGAGTGGACCTCAGGACACGCCATACTCCGGTCAGCATGTCAGATCACTGCTGTGATTCAGTGGCTGGTTGCTCTGAGACTGACGTTAGAGGACATGAGAAGGCTAAAGCAGCGCAGGCAGGGGATAAATGCTCCGACACACACATATTTGCACCCACGGACACACAAACTTTGAAAGTTCTGCTCTGCTGATTCATAAGTAGTGGCCATTCTTCACCCCATCTGCTGCTATCTGTCCTTCTTAGGACAGGAAAGGTGGACACTTATTTCTCTTTTCTTTCACCCACTGGTTTTCATCCTCTGTTCACTTTTATTTAGACAGGATGTGGTGGATGAATCTGATTGGCAAGTATATGCCAGACATGTTTTGACACATCAATCATACTGCATATTTTTGTACAGGGATAACAATTTTGATAGACAAATATAAGAATGCATTGTCATATAATCTACAGAAATTTAAATCTATAAAACACTTTAGATTTATTGACATTGACTTGTATTGATTTTTATTATATGACAATGGAAATGCATTTTATGTTGTACCTTGCAATGATGCATAAATCAATGTGTGGTGTTAACTTAAATGAACTTTAACATTAATTCAGTACAATTTTTTTATTTATTATATTTGTTATTTTATTATTTTTTTGTTCTTACTTTTAATTATTCCTCAAACGTTTAAACTGATGCTAAGGTGACCAAAGATATTTGTCACAAAATAAGTGTTGAATAAATGCTGTTTTCTTAATCCTGAGAAATGCTCATGCTTTCCACAACGATATTAAGCATCTATAAAAATAGCTAATAATTCAAATCTAATGAAATAAAAAAAACTGTAATTTCAAATTGGGCCTCACGGTGGCGCAGTGGATAGCACGTTCGCCTCACAGCAAGAAGGTCGCTGGTTCGAGACTCAGCTGGGTCAGTTGGCGTTTCTGTGTGGAGTTTGCATGTTCTCCCCGTGTTGGCGTGGGTTTCCTCCGGGTGCTCCGGTTTCCCCCACAAGTCCAAAGACATGTGGTACAGGTGAATTGGGTAAGCTAAATTGTCCGTAGTGTATGAGTGTGAATGGGTGTTTATGGATGTTTCCCAGAGATGGGTTGCAGCTGGAAGGGCATCCGTTGCGTAAAACATATGCTGGATAAGTTGGTTCATTCCGCTGTGGCGACCCCAGATTAATAAAGGGACTAAGCCGAAATGAAAATGAATGAATGAATAATTTCAAATTGTATGTTACTCATTTTAGTCCATTTATGATCAAATAAATGCAGGTTCGAGGACACATACACATATTTCAGACACGCATAACATTATGTAGGTAACAAATAATAAGAGATTGCAACAAAAAAAAGAAATAAAATATTCAAAAGGCAAAAAAATTACATAAATCACAGAAAACTAAATGTTTACATTATCAAGATCTGAAAAAAGTAAAAATAAATACATATACATTCATGTACACACAATCAACAAATGCTCCATAAGCTGTTTGACTGTTTTTATCTCTGCAACATTTCATATTTAATAAGAAAAAATGACTTCATACAAGAAACTATCAATTAAACAATGCAGCGCTCTTCTCTTCAGTCCTGTCAATCAGTTATGAACTACTTCCAGCATGGCATCGCTCTTCTTTCCATTCAGCTTCCCCAGAGACGCCTCAACTTGTCTCCTTTTCATGGTCTCCGCCTGAAGCTGTAGCAGTGTCTCCTTGTTAGGCACCTCATATTGATTGCCTACACTTCCCACAAAGCAATTTGTTCTGTAGCGTCTCTCAGGGCACTGTCTGTCTGTTATCTGAAGGCTGTTATCAGAGGCGGTTGGAGGTCCATTCAGTCTCGTATGGAGATGTCGGATGTTAATTGCGGGGTCAAGAGTTAATTGGCCTGTGCGTCGTCCATGTCCGCCTGCAGATATGGTCAGAATAATGAAGCGTACATTTGGTTCAAAGACGTCCACCTGAAAGAAGCTAGCTGTTAGCATTTTAGTTCCTCTCAAAGGGTCTGACGTATAATGAAGTTAAAGCTTAAAATGTTAGGATTGTTGGGATTAATGACTTCCAGAAGTGATTTGAGCTATCCAACTTTTTCCACACTACTGCATTTTAAGTTATGGATGCACTTTCTGTTTGGGGACTTCCATTTAAAAGTACTGAAACAAATAGTAAAGTACAAGTAAAATTCATTTACACAGTGTAACTATATTTAATGACATTTGTATCACAAGCAAATCTTTGGCCAAAGCTCTTTTAATTTCACTGTGTTTTGTTCCTACATATTCCTACTGACAGTACAGTAATATTCAATACACACCCATAATATTGCTGTGGAAGGATGTATCTTGAGTCTTTGGGGCAGTTTATTATCTGCTAAAAGTAATTAGATAATTATAACAAGTTGCATTTTAATATTCTATGGATAAACAGAGGAGAATAAAGACACCTCATTGCACGCTTGCAGGAAAAAAATAAATAAAAGTACAGTATTAATAAAAATGCTCTATATAAACATTTCAGTCTGAATAAAAATGCTCAAACCGAAGAAATTGTGTTTGAGATGGAGTGGGATAAACCTTTCTATAAACTGAGTACTAAGAAACTTGTTAGCCAATGTCTTTGCTTCTACGTCACAACAAGATATTCAGTAAAGCTTAAAATAGCATGCACACGGCTGTTTGTGGCTGTGATGAATATTACACCTATGAATATACAGTCATACAAATGTATGCAATATGGTGAGCTGCATGATTTATCCCCTGCTTTCTCTTATTCACACAACAGTCTACTTTTCAAAATTTTGAATCTTATTGAGTTTTAAAGTGGAACTGAAGCCAGGTCAGTCAAGTTTACATTATTTTGTAAATGGATTTCCACTTTAATGAAAATATATGTAACATACATGATTAATGTAACCATTTTGAGGTATGAGACATGTTTTACTAAAGCTTTAAGAGCAAGTGTGCCGCCATCTTGGAATATCGAAATCCCTGACGTCACGGGGTTGGTATACAGTAGATACAGTATAGAAGTAATGAACTTACCATGGAGACTGGACAGATAAATTTAACCTAATGCATGAAGTAAAGGGCAAGAATTGCAGAGCTGGTGCAAGATGAACATTTATGGTTAAACATATTTATTTTCTTTTACTTTTTAGAAAATGGCTGATGTTTTTATCAGCCTTTATACGTAATGTTGAAAGATTGACTTGATAAGGGAGTGTCTCAACATAAACCTCACAGACGTGATGTGAAGCATGAAGTCATGAATCATCTATTAATCATTGCATCCTTAGTCTGAATGTAAATCCACTGGTCACGCAGTGCCAGACCAGAGTATTACAGTGAGTTCAGATAAAAAATTAATAAAATCATAGCTATTATGCTGACCAGACTGGGAACCAAAGGCTTGGCTCCTGCCTAAAACCATATGCTGTGTTCCACTGAAAAAAAAAGAACCTCGTACAGGTTTGGAACAGCATGGTGCAGAGTAATTTAGGATAACATTTTCAACTATGCCTTTAATAGAAATCTGTCGATGCCTACAGTAAATGTGTGTGCCTCTTGGCAGAGGTTAATGCACAAGCACACCGGCCATGTGGTTTGAGAGATGAGTTGGCAGCTAGTAGAAGCAGTATGACAGGGAAGAGTATAACAATACACTGAGAGGACAGAAATGAAGTATTCACTTTGACCTGAGCGTCTGTTGCTTTCACTGCGAAAGACTGGCAGGTTGACAAAAGAGTTCACTATGATGGCTGTTGTGTAGAGAGGATTTTAAAGTTGCCTTCAAAACCTTCTCGCAACCTCAAAACGAACCATTTGATGGTGAAAACATGACATATCAATGACTGGCACATCTTGACACATATTCGGAGAATGTGTGTAATGACAAACTGACAGCATTTCTCTTAAAAATGATAAAAATGGTTGTTGGGCACATTCATAGTAGAGGAGTTCACGGTGGAACATAATTTGAAAGTGCAATATGTTATGCTAGTTCGTAGCTATTTAGTGCTTTTGACGTGAGGATTCAAATTAATATGGCAGGCCACAGCTTCTACTGTAAAGACGTGCTAGCCACAGTGCTGACTAGCATGTTGATATTTACTAGTAACACAACCCCAAATGTTTAAAACTGTCACCACAGCTTAATTTGATGGCGGTTCATTCTGCTGTAGCGACCCCTGATAAATAAGAGACTAAGCCGAAGGAAAATTAATAAATGAATAATTTGGCATGCTAAAAGCTTTAGCTCTGACTAGCATGTATGCTCATATTTAGAAGTAAATATCAGAACTGTTTCTCAAAACATGAGTGCTACAGCATAATGTGTGCTAACCACTAAGCTTTAACTGCGACTACCCTGTACAATAAGAAAAAAAAACTATTTTCACAAGTAACACTGCTTAATGTGGTGAATGTGCACTAACCGCTAAGCTATAGCTCTGACTATCCTACACATTCATTTTAATTTATTGTTTTGTGCCACAGCATAATATGGCATATATGCTAAGCTATGTATCTGATTACTATTTTTTATATTTATGAATAGCAGGAACAGAACTCTTTCACAGCATACACAAGCATAATGTAGTAAGTATGCTAACTGCTAAGTTCTGACTAGAATGTATTATCATATTAGTTCAACAACTCAGTGTGTGCTAATGACTAAGCTTTACCTCTGACTATCCTGTACATATTTTAAAATCTTTTTTAAAACATCAGCGCTAAAGCTTAATGTCACATACTGTATATGTGCTAACTGCTAAGCTACACTATGACAATCCTGTTTCTTAAAACATGCGTGTCACAGCTAGTAATCATGCTAACTGCTAAGTTTTAGCTCTGACAAGCATGTAAGATCTTGCTTGGGGAGTTCATAACTCAGTATGTGCTAATCACTAAGTTTTAACTCTGACTACCTATTCATGAGAACAAAACCTTTTCAAATAACATATTTTAAGGAAATAGGAAAAAAATAGGAAATAGGAAAAAAATTGAGAGAGTATTGGATATGAATCAGTAAATGATTATATGTGTTACTGGTAATTAAAAAGAACCATGACAGAAAACATGCACTAAAATGAACCATTTGCAGCCCTTTGAAACTCTTTTTAAAAGAACTTGGTTGTGTTGTTCAGCTTTGCTTGGTTTCGCAATGTAATGGGACGTAAAAATCAGTGAAGCAACATTTATTTCATCACGCTATGCTTATCGTCTGAAAAAATAGCTTGTTACTGGAAAAGCTACACTGTTTTGAAAACTGCTTAGCTACTGAAAAATGTACTGTAGCTATGTTAACATCGAAACTAATGTTGCTTAGGTACTTCTCAGTGAATCATCCACCACCATGTCATTGCTCTCCGCTACATCATTTTATTTAACTGCCATACTTTTTATGTTAGCAATAGCATGTCTTTACGCTTTGACCCTTTCCGTCCATTGGACATGAGTGCGTCTCTCATTACAGGTTGCCCTTAGCCCTCTGCCCTGCACAGCCACATCAGAATGGCAAAACAGCCCTTGCCCGTCGTAATGTAAGGTGTTCCAGCTGTCATCATTTTTATGCTAACTTTATGCTTAGCGCTGACCGGCCCAGAAAAGGTCATTCTGACTATAATGGCAGTCAGTGCATGTTGTCAAGGGACTTAGCCTCTGTAGACCTCTGGAAACCAGTGGTCCCACTCCCTGTAATACAATGCTGGATATGTCACTGCAAAACAAAAATTGTTGTCACGTTACAATAAGGTTCCCATTAGTTAATGTATTTGCTAATATGAACTAAGAATGAACAATACTACAACAGTTTTTATTATTAATAGCTCAACATTTACTAATGCGTTATTAGATAAGGTTAATACTGTAATAAATGTATTGTACCATGTTTGTTCATCGTTTACTAATCGGACGTTATTGTAAAGAGTTACCAAAATTCTAAATCATTTTATGGTTTGAAATATCAGCTATACCAAATAAAAGTTACCTTGTTTTAGTACTGGAAATTTTTTGTCAAGGAATCAATGCTGGTTGTGAAATTCAGAGCCAGTCTGTTGATTTTGGAGTGGTAGTTGACAGATTTTCCTGAAAATCTTAAAATGTAGTGTATCACATGTTTTGTCAACTTTTTTGCAGCTTAGCTTTTATATTACTGTATACCATGATAAAAGTTTCAGCAATTAATAACAACAACAACAACAACAACAACAACAACAACAACAACAAAATTATGCCATCATAAGCCTATAGTCTGGACCAAGAAAATATGTTTTTTGGTTTTTAGTTTTTTAGTCTTTCGTCTGTCGATGCACTAGCCCATATAACTTTCCTTAACATTCCTTAAAAGTTGATTTAATGTTTAAAAAAATAGATCTCATAATGTTACTAGTTAGACAATGTTTTTCTTATGTTGATAGAAAACATTATTAGAACAATATTTTTAAAATGTTATTTCTACATAATGAATGTTCTCCAATTGTTGATTAAAAGTTTTAATATAACAATGTTCTTGAAACATTCATTCATTCATTTTCTTTTCGGCTTAGTCCCTTTATTAATCTGGGGTCGCCACAGCGGAATGAACCGCCAACTTATCCAGCATATGTTTTACGCAGCGGATGCCCTTCCAGCTGCAACCCATCACTGGGAAACATCCATACACACTCAATCACACACATACACTACGGACAATTTAGCTTACCCAATTTACCTATAGTGCATGTCTTTGGACTTGTGGGGGAAACCGGAGCACCCAGAGGAAACCTACACCAACACGGGGAGAACATGCAAACTCCACACAGAAATGTCAACTGACCCAGCCGAGGCTTGAACCAGCGACCTTCTTGCTGTGATGCAATCGTGCTACCTACTGTGCCACCGTGAGGCCTCTCTTAAAACATTCATATACAATTATTTCTACATGATGAATGTTCTCCTAATGTTTATAGAAATGTTATTAGAACATTGCTTATAGAATGTTGTATTCTCTCAACATTTATAAAACTGAAAATTTGAACACTGAATTTTTTGGAATGTTTCAAGTCAATGTTCATAGAACGTAGTATTGTTAGGTATATTTACTGTAGGTGGAAAGAACGTTGCAGGAATGTTATGCTAACCTTACGAAAATGTTCAGGCAACATTAAGCAAACTGGACATTTTATCGTTTTCTGAACGTTTTAAATCACCATTCCCACAACCAAAATAGAATGTTAGGAAAATGTTGAGAATTAGTTCAATTATCACAGTCTATCTACAAGTTTGGCGCACACCAGAGAAGCCTCACTGGAGGTCATTTAATCAAACCAAACCTTCAGTCAAACCCACCGTTTGTGTTTTGAAATCTCTTCAAATGCATTTCAGCCCTCAGTGCATTGCTCAGCTTGCTATGTCATTGCTTTGTCAACAAATCTTCAACTTGAGCAACTATTCGTTTCGGTTTCATGCGTTAAACAACTCATCATCCCACTTCAACTTTTCCACAGCAATGAATTTCAGACTAGCGCATCGATTCGGCCCATCAGGTAACATTTAAGTCGCCATGTTGTCAATAAAAGCTGGGAGCTCTAATTTTTGCAGGCTGAATGCACAGTGAACATCTATTTAGACCTGGGACAAAAGGCCATTGACTTGTAGACAGCCCGTGCACTGTGGAAAAAAGGTCAGTGAGTGGGTGCTAGTCATACCTGGTAAAGCTGAATAACCTGCCATTGATTTTGCTGCTCGCTGGATGACAAGCAAATCAAAGGCCCCCTAAAGTGCATTTCAGTGCTCACAGGTGCAGAGCAGCTGTCAAATTCCTGCAGTCGCTGTACGGCAGGGTAGACACCCCGCTAAGAGAGTCACATGTGCGATTTCTTTATCCGTGTTATTCTTCATGGTGTTGTCTGGGATGTCATTTTTCTGGGGAAGAAATCTCTTTAAAAAGATTTGTTTGTGCAAACATTTTGTCGTCGTTTGCTTTATTTCTTGTCAAATATGAAAGAAGATATTTTAAGCTGTTCACACTTTGAATGTTTAATTATGTTCAAGCTTTGGTGCGATTGCTCTCTTTGTGTAGTTCGTTTAAACACCGCCCTCCAAACCCTGGTATGCAACAGTCAAGCAGTTAGTTTACAGATATTGTTTGTAATTGTGAAAATTTTAGAATTTAATTTAAAATAACAGCAAATATACTGTTTAAATTCAGCCCCATCTCACAAGAAAATGTAGCTATGTTATTGTATTGTCAGAAAAGTCAGAAACTGTAACATACGACTTTTAAAAGAAGGTGAACTTAAGAATTGTGTTGTTTCAGCTCATTTTAGATAAGCAGTTTGAACAAACAGCAAAAGTCATATTTTGATTGTACTATGTACAAGCAAAAAATGAGCATTATTAGACCAATACACAGCATTGTTTTGGATAGATTACAAGAATCAGTAGTTTATCAGCTTTTGTTTCATACAATACAATTGTTGAGAGCAAAAATAAACTGCGATTAAGAGAAACAGGAGATTATGTTTTGGATATACAATGCCTTTAAACAAAAATCCCCTCTGCATTCCGTCGTTTGACCGAGAGGGAATCAGACTGTGTGAGCGAGTGAAAGAGACAGATGAGAGAGAGAGATTGATGGCTATGTCTTGTGAATTCTGCACAGACAAACAGGACTGGAGTTTTACGGACGTGTACAGGGTCAGGAATTGAGCAGACGAGCAGAAGCCACACTGAAACATGGCTGCCGCAGGCTGAAGGAGTTCAGGGATGCAGAGGAGCTTCACGCTCATTTCAATATCACTCTATCTGGAAATGGGATGGGAGATGGTGAACTATCTCAACCTCCAAGAGGTCCATAACATATTTCAGAAATAAGGTTAAAAATTGGCAGTATTAACACTGTAAATACCAGAATTCTATAACTACTACTGCTACTTCTGATCGTTCATATAAGACTATACCAAATATAATTGTTGTCACATATTTACATTTGAAGCTTCCATTGAAATTTTAGAATTAAGCTGTCTTTATTTTTTATGAAGTAATTACCTTAAAAATATATTCCAATATAAATATATATATTTGTAATATAGCACTTAATTGTGTATGATTTACTAGACTAAACCAAAGCTATTACATTATAAAATAAAAAAATGGTCAAAATGACTGCCTTGGAAGTTGTAATCTGTTAAAAATGTACAGATTTGCAGAATATGTGATTTTGATAAATTTGACTTTGTCAGCAATGCCACATGACAGATTATTTTTTTTGTCGTCCTGTGGTTGCTGAAAAAGTCAAACTTGAATGCACATAGATTTGATTAAAAATAGATAAATAAATGGGTATATAAAAATACCCATTTATAATGGTAGATATAAAAGAAAATGAATGCCTATTGTTACCCCTGTATGTACTGCAGATGCTAAAAATACACCATTATGAGTTTGTGGGTTTTTTTCTGAAAACATGCATTCTACTCTGTCTGTTTCTTTTAATTAAATGTATTGTAATTCTTTGTTTCATTTCATTTTGTAGCTCTTTGAAACATGCTTTGAAAAGTTTTGTTAGCTGTACTTGCTGAGTCACAGTCAGTACCTGCAGGTGCTGCAGCTTGTGTGTCTGACAAAATGTTTTTCAAAGTGACGAACAAGGACAAGATATGCAAATAAAGCAGTAGAACGATCGTAAAAGTTTCCCACAAACCACCCAAGGCCGCTTCTTTACGAATCGCCTATTCCCTGTGGAACATGACCCGGTAGACATACTCCCACAAAGGCATACATTCAAAATGTTATACATATATACACAGGCCTACACATACAAATATATACAGTGCTTACATTTGCAATTGTCTCCTGTGGATAAAAAAGGCTTAAAGGTCTTTGTGTTTGACTGTAATATGTTTATTATTTTCTCTGGCCAGACTTGAATTCATCGCCTCCATATAGTCTTTTCTGGCCTTTTTTGGCTTTCTCAGACAGACCCCAAAACTTTTTAGCGGCACTTCAGCAGCCTAACCTTGACATTGGAAAAGTGTCTCCTAGCAGGCCCTTCACTGCTTAAACACTCTAATTTGTCAAGTGTAGTCTGTCAGGACTGAAAAACCTCTGCTCAGCCTCGAGTTAGACCTGCAGCACGCTGATAGTCAGGAGGTCATGATGGTTGGATGGAGAAAACTGCATCAGTGCCTGCTTAAATTACTGCAGCACTGCCCCTGCTGACTTGGTTCTCAGATTGATCAAGAGGAAAAAAAACATTGAAACCCATTTCACTTACATAATGTAAAACATTTCAATGTGAATATATATTTGAGCTGTAAAAAATGCTGGGTTCCACACAATTGATTTGTGCTGGGACAGTATGAAGAAATTAAGTTAGCTTATCAGTTTTTACAAATTTAGGTGGATTGAACATAAAACAATTAAGTTGTCGCAGAAACAAATCCTCAAGAATTGTGTTGTTTCAGTTCATTTTAAATAAGTAGTTTGAACAAACCACAAATGTCATTTTATGTGGGAAACAATATAAACACATATCTATTGGAATCTGATTGAATTCTGAACATTACACTAAATTAGTATAAGCTCAAAGTATAATTAAATTTGTCCATGCATAGACGAACGAACAACATGAAAGTACTCCATTTGATGATAGCATGTATGAACACCATCCAATCAATTGTGATAGCAAAAGCTCTGCCAACATTTGTGAGAAGTAAAATATCCAAATTTCAAGTTGACATTTGAGAATATTATGGATATAAAAATGGATTTTATATTGTTTCATAAAACAGCATTCTTGTTGACTTTTAAAGCTGGGCTTATTTCCATGCAATTTCAGCAAGGTACCAACAGGAAGGTCACATGGGATGTAAAGCCAAAGCTCACAATTTATGTGCACAGACTTTATGGTTTAATTGGCCAGAAGCAACTTGACTGCTTACAATATTGTTAAAATCAACACATCACACACACTTTGTCATCTTATTCGCTTTAATGGTGGTTGGCAAACTAGTTTATGGTGCATTTATGCCACCTAATGGGAAGGAGTTTAAAGCTTAGGTGGAAATCAAGAAACTATTATATATTATATATATGCAATTTCAATTCAAATAATTTCTAACTTGCCCATAGGTTCCAACCAAAATGTCTCCTCTCTATACTGCACATAAAAACATGACAGACAATGCAAGACAAAGCTTAAATTCAGCCCAATTCAAAGAAGAGTCAGAATTCAGCTCAAATTGAACCAAAATTTCACAGTGAGTGCCTGACCTAAGGGGGAAAAAAAATAAGGTGGCGTGATATGTAGTACCCAACTGAGCAGTCACGTTTTGTAAACCATCTAAAATTATTCACAAAAACATATTAAGTATTAACAATATAAAGCGAATCAAAGTGAATCGATTACTGCAATGATGTCAGAGATTGAGTAAGTCTACAATCAGAGAGATGGAGAGAGATAATACAGTATAAGTATCTTAGTTGTGGCTCATCTTTACATTTAGAGCAAAAATGGATGCCAATTGAAGATATGAAGCATGACTAGATGTACTCTGTAGGGCCACAATGACGCTAATAATTTACTTTATAAATAATGCAATTGTTGCCAATGAAAATGTATGAAAATAGTACCATTTTTGAGTGATTTGAATCCACTGAATCCTCAGTTGTTCTGAATATCATGATCAGGATAGTCATGATGTTTTTTTAATCACTTAGAACTCTTGTTTGGCTAGAAAACGTTGAAGTATATCTTATACTTGTATATTTAAAGTATACCACATAGTTCAGCATGACATGTATTTTTATTGTTAAAGGTATAGTTCACCCAAAAATGTAAACAAATAATTACAGTTTACTTAACCTCAGGTGGTTCAAAATCTTTATGAGTTTCCTTTTTTCTGTTGAACACAAAAGAAGATGGTGGCCATTGACTT
This sequence comes from Danio choprae, assembly GCA_903798125.1. NCBI lineage: Eukaryota > Metazoa > Chordata > Actinopteri > Cypriniformes > Danionidae > Danio > Danio choprae. The sequence continues at coordinate 1,221,032 of CAIGQW010053582.1, forward strand.
CCATAGTAGGAAACACAAACACTATGGAAGTCAACTCTGTGTTCAACAGAAGAAAGAAACTCAAACAGGTTTGTGACAAATGAAAGATGAGTAAATGATGACAGAATTTTCGGTTTTGGGTGAACTATCTCTTTAATATCCAGCCTAAACAACTTGTCTTACTTTACCTGGTCTCCCAGGTTCATTCAGCTAGACTGGTTTTAAGGTTTTAGAGAGACTTTGAGTGCTTGTTACCTGTTCGCTCTCAGAAATCAGTTACCCAGACCAATCCTGCTTCGTTGGGCTTTAAACACAATTAGACTAACTTACAGGCATACTCGTAGTAGAGAATATTGGTTTATGTTAAACTGCAATCTGAACAGGAGCTTTAGAGTTGATTTGCATAATATGAAATAGGTTTACGCAAATAATTGAATTTAGACTTAGTTTGTTTAAAATCACATTGCGCCCCAAATGAAAAAGCACATTTCCCTTAAACGACTAGCTTAAACTAATAAAAGTATGCAGTGTGGAAACAAAGCTTCATTTATGCTAGCTGCACTAGGTTTTACAAATCAAATGTGAAAGATGAAGATGGAATTGTTGCACTTTCTGTTCCTTCCTACGTGTGAGAGGAAAACACGCACGGCAGCATTTTCCCTCTGATAAATTGGCCTTTTTCTCAGATATGGCAGACAATTGAATGAAGGGGCTGGTTGTGTTGAGGCACATCTAATCTTCCTGCTATATGTGCTGCATCTCCCTCAGGCCTTGTTGGCTGTTATTAAAATGTGCTTTTCCATCAAGACAGGACCCAAACGTACTTACAGTCTCAGTTCGTTCCAGTTTCACTCAAATAGCCCTTGCAAAGCAGCAGACTATTTCCCCTCGCTGCACATTGGCAATCATCTTGTCTCCAAATGTGCATTTGAAGGGAGGATGGAGAGGAAGAAGAGGGAAGGAATATTCCAGATTTATTGCTTTACTGTGACGGCATTATTGCCACTCAGCTCTCACTGTGTTTACCTGATGTTATTGTTTTGCTGTGATAAAGTAGCTTTTTATTTTCCTGTGGTTCAGTGTTTCATATAGTAAATGATGAGTACTGGGAGAGAGAGGCGTACCAGTGGGAGGGTGTTTAGTGCTGAGTTATAGGCCCTGTAACTCAACTATGGAGCCATTTTGTTTAGCGAAATTGATACATGGTCTTTGGTGCAGAGTGTCCAGTTTTTCTTAAAATAACATATGAGAGCTGCTGCCAGTAAAAGCATTATGCTTTTTTTCTGAGTCAGGAGAGTAAAAGAAAAAAGCCTTTGCCACAAATGGCATGACGATGCATCGCCTGAGGTTTTAACTCATAGTTTTTCATTAATATAATATAGGAATAGCAAAATCTCTCAAAAAGAGCAATATTAACATTTCATTTTGGCTTTATGGTAGCAAATAAAACACACAGACAAAAGCACTTTATTTTTGTATTCAGCTAATTACTTGTAATGTGGATTATGCTACTTGTAATTTGATCATATTATGTTTTAAAATGCTCATAAGTTCCGATGCATAATTCCGATGCAAAAACCTCGAAGTGCCGTCTGAATTGTTCCTCCTAAATTATAATTTTTCTCATCCTTTCTCAGTTTATGTTTATATTCATGTTCAGTAAAGGCAATAAAAATAGCATATTCTTTGCTATCAAAGTGAAATTACTGAACCTACACACACACACACACACACACACACACACACACACAATTTTATTTAAAACCTGGACAACTTTAACAATAAATACAACTTTGATTATTTATTTATTTATTTATTTATTTATTTATTTATTTATTTATTTATTTATTTGCATGTTTACAGTTCTCTAACACTTAAATAATGCAATGCCCATAACAAGTCATCTAAAACACTATCTTCAGTTTTTGTCATGTACTTTATAATCAGTATCAGATTGTAATTAAAAATAATCCACCCAGCACTGTGTCTGTATGAAACTTAAATAAAAATAAAAAAAACATCTCAGTATGGACTGAATGGCTTGTGTCTGGATTAGTAAAGACATAGCTTTGGTACTAGTTAGCATTAATGCTGATGGCCCATATGCACATCAAGTGTATTTCAGCCACCGATAAACTTCCGGTGAAAGGTTGAAGTGACTATTTTCAATTTCATAATGTTCCTTTTACAGCATCGATAATGTAATTTAATTAAAATATAATCAGTTAAATAGACTTAAGCATTTATAGTTCAAGCGTAAAGCGATATGAAAGGCCATTTAAACGCAAGCGCCATCAGGTGGAGAAACTCCACCAAATGTAATTTGATGCAGTGCTTCTTTTCCTGTCTGAGATCCATTTTATAATGTATATTAATCAGAAATTGAAGGTTTTTAAAGAAACCAGATCTTAAACGCAGCGATTTTTCTAATGGCATTTTGAGCTGACTTACCAAAAATAAAAACTCCCTGTGCATATATCTCATTAAATCACGCATTAGCGTACACATACATGTTTCTCCATGTGTCTGTTCATAAAGTTGCTGATAGAGACACGTCAGTAGGAGGTGATCTGTCAATAACCGTGGAAACCCAGAGGCATCGCCTGTGGCAGTCGTGACCCTTGTGCTCCCACAATGCCCTGCTCTTCTGTTCCCTCTAAATCCCTGTTACCTCCCTCCCTGCTGTCACTTTCAATCGAAGCAGTCATTCAATAAGACGTCATGCCTTATACCTCAGCCTCTCAGTCTACCTGATCCCACTCTTCCTCCTAACATTACAGCATAGTTATTTTAACTCTTTATTTACTCCTTTCAACACTGTTTAAAAGAATTGATAGTGAACTTAAAATGGCCTGACATTTTCTGGCTTATTAAATATTTAAGAATAGTTATATAAACTCTCCTACCTAGCTAGCCTCAAAACCTGTGCACATAAATACTGTGTAGAACAGGTATATTTTC
>CAIGQW010053582.1:1228971-1245352 GCA_903798125.1 Danio choprae
TGTGGGGGAAACCGGAGCACCCGGAGGAAACCCACGCAAACATGGGGAGAACATGCAAACTCCACACAGAAATGCCAACTGGCCCAGCCGGGGCTCGAACTAGCGACCTTCTTGCTGTGAGGCGATTGTGCTACCCACTGCGCCACCGTGCTGCCCTTTATATATTTATTTATTTATTTATTTAAATTTAATTTGATTTAATTTTATTTTATTTTCAATTTTAAGTATTTATGTTTATTTAGCTGTTACAATATTTATATTTACTTGTCACGTTTATTTATAATATTATGTTGTCACTATATTGCAGAAACCTTGTACCTTTTTGTTCAAAGTTGTATTTTGTTCATGAATGATTTAGCTATTGACACAAATAAATAATTCCATGTCACGTCTCATTCGTCACGCTTTACATATGTCAGTGAGTTGCAGAAATATTTAAACAATAAATAGACTTAAAGTCAGCTTGTTACTAAGTCTGGTAGCTTTATTGGATTTTCAGACTGTCAGTCAGTCGACTGTCAGTTTCCAACGGCCTTCAGCTTTTATGAGATATGATATATTATATCAGCTTTTACATGACATAACATAAAACAAATATGATTAAATAAATAGTTTATTAATTTGTTTAACACTTGGTAAACACAACTTCTGGTGACCTTTTTAAATTAAATTCTGAAAAGAAGTGGCTTTGGTCATACAAGGTTTCCATCCAGCAGCTATGCTGTTTATTTCCCAATTCTTTTGTATATCCAGAAGAATTGGTTCTGAAATGATATTGGCTCCAATTTATGGAATTTCTATTTCTGGGTATTACGGTTGCAACTGTGACTAGCAGTTCAAGCTCCTGTGGCCTCCTTCAATTACACCTAATGTCAACATCTCACAGTAGCTTTCTGCCAGAGCTCCCTCATTTTGAAGAGCCATGGAAGTGGATGAGAATCCAGACTCCTCTCCAGGAAACGGTGAGCTGTCCTCAGCCTGAATGAGGACTTTGGAGGCCTGCAGGGGTAGAGAGCTGCTGCATAGAACTCATTTCAAGACATCTCTACTTGGACAGTATTGTTGGCAGCCTTCTGGCACAGATATAGCTCACCCACACACTCATACGGTCAGTTCTTTACTGCCAAAGTTCAGTCCCTGAGGTAGGCAGCAATAATAAGCAGCATTGCAGGTGCAGCGGTCTGAACTGGGGGAAATAAATGAGTGTTTATCCTTCCCATCCCTGCCGCAGAGGGACGACTAAAAGTTATCTGCTTTCTAGAGCTCTCCGCAAACTGTCAGAGCTGGAGTTGGAGCATAGGTTAAAGTACTAGTTCAACTAAAAATGAAAATTTGGTCTTCATTCGCACTCCTGCTGTTTCAAACCAACAGACATCTGGCTTAGAATGATATTCTTTGGTCCCATTTGCACTTGATCCAGAAGATTTGGTTCTGTTAATCTGAATACAATTGGAAATACTAAATACAGCGGGCAGTCATTGCCTAATAGCAGTTTCAATCCAACTATTGCATATTTTGGAATATTGCATATAAAAAGCTTAACGGAAACACCAAAATGAGCATAAATGTTGAAAATGAGCAATAAAAAAACATACGCACAACTGAGTAGGATAAACTTTTTATCCAATAAGACAAAATAAACTATGATGCAAACAAATTTACAGCAAATTTACGTAAGTCTATTTTGCATCTTTGTATAGAAACATAGCTAATGTTTAGAGAGTTTGGACTTGTGATCCACAAAGTTTCCCTCAAATGAATGTGACTTTTACCAGAAAACATCCACCTAGACATTTCCAACCATGGCCTCAAACAATACGCCCCTGTATGTGTCTGAGTACTCATCCGAAAAAGGATGCATAGTGTAATTACATTCGAGGGTTGGATCCTCTAATTTAACTAAATTCAAAAAATGAGTGGTCATAAGAGACGCATTTGAATGCGTATTTATACCAGGTGGGCTATAGTCATGTATGTCAGCTTACCAATTAAGTAGAAATGCATGTCATTAAAATTGGTGGAAACTTGGCATTTATTTTGTGGAATCCAAAAGAAGAGATTTCAAATACAATTTCAGCTGTCCATATAATGAAAGTCAGTGTGGCCCAGAATGACTTTGGAGGCTGCTCATTGAGCAGAGATGAGCGAATTCCTTCAATCATGTTCGCGGTGACCTTCAAGAGTTGTTAATTCATCAACTCTCATGAATCACCACGATCCCCTTCGTCAGCTGCCTAATGTATGTGTTATGCATGTGAAGGACGTAGACGTGCTATTCATTATGGCCCATCTCTTACTTTAGCATAATGGCACATTGTGTCAGTGTTATTGATATATGTTGCACTAGAAGCCCTGAGCAATTTTCCTCAGCACTCCTATAGATTAATGGTTGCGTAGATGCTTGATGACTAGCAGGATGGGTCATAACATACCACAGATTGGCAACGAAATCTATAAGAAGGGTGCGGAGCATCTCATATTGTACGTATTTGATGCACCGTACACACAGTTTAGTAACCAAAAGGCCATTTATGGTTTCTCAGACTTCAGCTTTTCTTATGAGGAATGGATACTGTGATAGCCGTGAAAGGTCTTGCAGGAAATCTGGATTTCATTAAAGCTTTAAATGTTTTTTAAAGAACACGTTTTGCCCTTTCTTGAAGTAGTTTCTCTAAAGCTTTCCACCACTGATGCAGTCCTTTGTCCAGTGTCTTTTTTATTCATCATCATCATTAAGATTCTTGCTTTCTGAATTAGACAAATATAGAATAATATCTAACAAATAAAACATTTTCATCAAATCTTCCCTTAAATTAAATTGTAGTTCGTTTCTTTCCATCCTTAAAGTAAGCTCACATTTTGCCAGTAATGGTCATTCAGAATCACAAATGTCAAAAATTTTTGTTGCAAGCATTGTGTAAGAAACCTTTGTAAAGGAATTCCATTGCTCAAATTTGTTTATAACATCCTTGAGAATAGCATTCACTTATCGAATGACCACAAGGACATAGACAAAGATGTATACAAAATAAAAAAATTCTTAAAGACATTTTTAGTGGAACAGAATTGTAGTACTCGCTGCCAACATAACTACATTTCCCATTCAGTAGTGTAGCTGTAGCTCAGCATTTGTTTAAAACAAAGCTTGTGCAATAATAAGCTGCCTATTTCAGTGAGTAGAAGTTTTGGTATTCTAATAATAATATTGCATATATGCTAATTTAATGTTGTATTGCATATGCAGGTTTAACAATTAGCAGCCTCCATTAAAAAGAAGTTTAACTGGTATTGTCACACTCTAAATGGGATTTGAACCAGTGTCAACATGAGTTGGGAAGGGGGTCCTACTCTCACTGCTCCAAGTAGCAATTGAACCAGAATTAATCAGATTGGGAGAGGCCACACAGCAAGGATGCTAAAGACATTGCTTGTCATTTTTTTTGTGTGCCTGTTGAAGGAACACCACCAAGTCCCCTAGAATTAAACAGTTGTACATTTTTTGAATCCATTCAGCTGATCTCCGAGCCTGGCGGGACCACTTTAAGCTTAGCTTAGCATAAATCATTGAATCTGATTAGACCATTAGCGTCTCGGTTAAATGATATCAAATCTGAGCAGTGATTATACAGTGCCTGAAAATAATCCCCAGCTAGTTAACTAGGTAACAACACTCACATTAATAGTGTGCCTGCTGCAGCCAAGGTACAGTACAGTAATAATTAAGTCCCTTGTGTAATAATCAAGTCCCTTATCAACCTAGAAAAAAAAATATTTAATTTCCCATTGGTCTTAGTACAAGTTTTACTAATAGTTTTTTTTATTAGTAATAATTAGTTTTATTAGTAATAATTTTGAGTGAGATGCTAATGGTCTAATCTGATTTAATGATTTATGCTAAGCTAAGATAAAAATGCTCTTGTTATTAATTAACCATTAGCTAATAATAATAGCAATAATAGTAATAATAATAATAATAATAATAATAATAATAATAATAATAATAATAATAATAATAATAATAATAATAATTCCTTACATTTGGGGGGAATCTCCTCATCCACCACCAGTGTGCAGCATCCACCTGGATGACACGATGGCAGCCATATTGCGCCAGACCGCACACCACACACCAGCCGATTGGTGTAAAGGAGACAGAGTGATGAAGCCAATTATGAGATGGGGATGGTTAGGAGGCCATGATGGACAGAGGCCAGTGGGCAAATTTGACCAGGATTAGCTATGATCTTTGCTTCAATAAACTCTTAATTTGCTGTTTATTAATAGTTATTAAGGTAGTAATTAGGTCAAGGTTTTAGTAGGGTTATGGATGTAGAACAAGATCATGTAGAATATGTACTTTAAGTACTATAAGTACTAATAAATAGCCAATATGTTAAATAATAAATAATTAATAAATAAATAATGCAACTAGTTAGTAGTGAGAATACGTCCCTATACTAAAGAGTTATTAATTCTTCCCTTAAGAAGATAGCACGGACATTGATATGCAACAATGGACAACATGGAGAACTCTGTAGAAACAAGGTTATAAGTCATATACTATTGATACCATAACAATAAGACCATCTAAGAGTGACATAAAGAGTTACAAAAGGGGCAGATATGGAGGTGGGTTGGTTGACTGAGTGATGGTGTTGTCCCAATCATTTTAACATTTTCCTCTTTCACCTTTCTTCTTGTATATGCTATCAATTAAGCCCCGGTAATAGTATGTGTGTCCTGGTAAGTGTCTGTTTGCCTTTGTCCTCTGATCAAACCGCCGACTCAGACCTAATTGGGTCTGTTTGTCTTTGCTTCACTGAGCACGAGCCAGTTAATTGGTCTACATCCTTGGACGCTCATCGATTGACCGGTCCAGTTATCCAGTTATAAGCTTTGCGATGAAGGTGTGGGTGGAACCACTTGATCTTTGAAAGCCCCAATTGGCTGATAGACATCTACTTTGATGTGAGAGCTCAAAAAAATGTATATATTTGGCTTTCATCCCTCCTATCACCTCACACCAGACAAGGACACAGCACTTGTACTTTGAATCCAACCTTTCTCCATCATGCCCCGGGGCCTGACATACCTGCAATTATAGCCACAGACATGCAGTAGTCTTGACCTTCATTCTGAGCTGTAAATATGGCGCCCAACGTAGGGTTAGAGAGGGCTTTCAGAGCTCTGGGTTGATTTTAAACCTCCTGGCTATTTAACAGCCCCTCAGGCTCACGCTGACAAACTCCAGCTGGAACTCCACAACTAGACGGAGATTAAAGATCTGACCGCTCAAACAGAACACTGTGTTAGAAATATGAGGATGTGGGCTGGGTTAAACAAGTTATTAGAATATCGCTCTGTGTTTTTGTCAGCTGCAAGGTCTGGATTGTGCTGATCTGTGGGAATACTAATAGCATTTTGAGATGATAGTGGATGGAGGGGAGGAGGAGATGTGATGCAGATATGCAAAATTCATCAAATGACTTTATGCTTCATCTGTCTCCCTCTCTTTTTTTTTCTTTCTCCTCTCCAGGGCAGGACCGCAGTGAAGCAGCTCTGATAAAGCGTTTTAAGGGAGATGGCGTCCGCTACAAGGCTAAGCTCATCGGGATAGATGAGGTCACTGCCGCAAGAGGAGACAAACTCTGTCAGGACTCAATGATGAAACTCAAGGTGTGTATTTCTTTTTTAAATAGTGTGTGGATGTTTATACCTGTCACTTCAAAAGGTGGTCTGGGACACATTCCAGACCTAACTAGACAGGTCTAAATGCATCTGGTTGTTGAAACCACATCTGTAAACTTTTCTTCTCCCAAAATTTAAAAAAAGGTACACGAGATTGTGTTATAGGCTATATGACATAGGCCCTGTTTACACTGTCAGGTCTTGATGCCTTGATTTGTTGCCTATATCTGATTTTTCTGATTTTATGACCTATATCCAATTCATGTGTTTACACTTGCCATACAATTTACGACGTCGCGCATGCGTAAAGGCGGGTTCTAGCATCTGCGCCACACTAGCCACGATGGAAGAAATTGTCTTGCTTTTAGCTCTGCGAAAAATGCGAAGTTCGGCCAACTTTAAAATAATTTTGAGGCGGAGGAGGAGGGGAAAGGGCCGTCATCGCAGCTTGCGCCTATGCTTTATGGTTTCCTCCACCATTTAGTGGAATTTGTGGGTACGAGAGAGATCTCAGGTCTGGTGGGAGCAAATTGTGGCGACTAACCACTTTCCTTCTCTTCCTTCTATGTCGTTAAACCGCTGTATCACAGTACCACATCATCGCAAGTTTAATGACGTACAAAACAGAATGCCTCAATAAATCCGATCTGCCTGTTTACATGATAGTCGCATTGTCACATATCCGATTTATATCTGATTTATTTCCACATATGAAGAAGGCCTGAAACCGATCTCTGAATATCCGAATGCATGCGTTTTTTTTGTGTTTACACGGTCGTAGAACAGATGCGATCTATGTCACATATGAGCAAAAAATCTGAATTGGGTCACATTTAACTGCCAGTGTAAATGGGGCCATAGTTATGTATAACAGTGCTAATGCAAAATGCAATGCCACAGATTACAGTTTGGTATGTTTGTTTTGCTGATTTTGATTTTGATTTTTTGATTGATTCATATTTTTGACTAGTCATTAATTATTAAATTCTTAAATTTGAATATTAAATTATTATTAAATACCAGTTGTAACAAAAAAGACACTTCATGCACCTTTAGAAGCCGATTTCTATAAATGGAGAAAAAAAAATACTTAAAAAAAAAATAGTGTTTTGTTTGATTTGAAAGGCACAGTGTTTTCTTTTTGGTAAAAAATAAATCCTTTACAGGTTTGAATGACGTTTTACTGGAACACGATTGAAGCCTGTAGCTTATATAAACAAAATCTGTAGAATAAAAGTTATAGATTACATTTCAGATACACCACATTTTAAGTCCACATAACTAGTTAAATTTGCATATATCGTGGGATTTAAAGATCTAAATCATATCCGTTTAGTGGAGATGCATTTATGTGACCACATGTAAATGGAACTGTTTTCACATCATCCAATCTAGAAAACTAATGGAGTGACCAGGTGCAAACAACCCCTATGATACAGCCTCTTTGGCAACCCTCATTTATATACCTGCAAAAAGGTGAACAAACCACATCCATCAGATTGGGTAATGAGCCATGCGAACACCAGGGGTCACACTACTGTGTGTATGTGTGTTGCTCTGTTTGTGTATGCATATCAACCCCTGAAACATATTAATAGACATTGATACACGTTGTCTTGATGTCTGGAAAATCAGCGTTAAGTTCGCTGTAAATTGTACTCTTTTCATCAGTGCTTAGATAGGTTTGAAAGAGGAAGGCGATTCTGCCGTCTGATTTGCATGTTGGTCTGATTGGAATGTCCAGACTGCTATTGATCAGAGCTGTTTACCTCTCACTCATCCAGACACATAATCTATACTCATATTCCCACAGTCCTCCACTCCTTAGCAAACAAATGAGTCCCACAGTGTCATTTTTAATCTCTTATTCCCCTCTCTCACCTTTTATGCCTCTAAGAAGAGTTTAAACAACAGTTTGACTTGAGTCTTTTCATATAATCTTCATCCTCCATTGATAAAGGCGTACAAATCATCATGTGAGGGTTTTTGCTCTGGACTTCCTCCCCTAACTGCGCTGGACTGCAAAAATAAATTTAGATCTTATATTTCACTGCGTCTCTTCTTCACTCCAGCATGCACACATTTTGAAGTCGGAAATGTCAAGAGTTGTGCTCTTTTCACCATGATCTGCCAGCTACTGGCATTAGAATGGTTCATTTATCATCCCGCCAGCACATATGGATATGCATAATGGTGTGCTAACGTACATCATAGGACTGACGGATGCACTCAGAAAGAAGATCAAGAAATGGGCACATCTGATTGGCGAGGACTAGTCCTGGAAGGCTCGAGGGCTCCAGCTGCTTTGGAGAAACGCCCATGTTTACACCCACACCCCCAAACACACACCTTGGAACCGATTTAGACTTTTATTCAAAAGCCAGTTTCGCCATTTGGTTTGTCATAATTGCACATTTATGATTTGCAAATCTGGTTCGATGAGTGGTTTTAAAAATTGATTTTTTATTTTTTTTTTTAAGTGCAAAAGCGTCTGCAGTGTGATGTCTTCTTGAGTCTGGCAAAGGCAACGTGGAACCATCTGGGGTGGCACTTTTTCCTCTTCGTACAGCTCTCAGCTTCTCTATCACTCATTTGTCACAGAAGGATGTTGCTTTTTCTTTCTTTTGTTCATCTTGTTGACAATTGATCGTGTCCAGTGTGAATTGTGTGTGGGTGAAGAGTACAAATTAGGCATATCATTAAACTATATAAATATAAAACAAATATGAATTGCTAGCTCATTTATAAAAATGTAAAATGTACTCTTAAAGGTCCCAAGTATTATAGATGTTAGTATCAGTATTGATTGTTTTTAGGATATCTATAAGGTAGTGTGCTCCAAAACAGTGACAAAATATATAAAATAAGATATAAACATGTAAAGCTTGTAGTTTGTCACCTCCGCCTAAATGGTTTTACTCACGTCACCTCATACTTCAGTTTCTCATCAAATCTTGACCAATCAAATGCTCTCTAGTATCTGACATGCCCCGCCCCCTTCAAGACGCTTCTCATGTGATGTGCTTGAGCTCAACCACTCTCACTGGCAGAGCGGTAATAATACAAAATGCTATTGGCTGTTTTTTTAAGGGGATGATCTACATTATGTCCCACCCTCTCTTCATGTTTCGATTGAGATTACATCAAATATTAAATAAAAAAAAGCACTTCACGGGACCTGTAAATTAAATTAACTTATAAGGTAAATTCCTTAACTAAACATTGTGGTATGGAAGCATATCAGTAGCAATATACATTTTGAAATGTTTTTTTTTATGTAATTAGAACTGGTTAAATGATTCGTTCATAAACCAGCCATAACGAGAAAGCATTTTCAAAACCACTTCGACTCAACACTTGTCACAATGTATAGATTTAAAAATGTATAGATTTGAAAATAGATTTTTAAAACACCTTAGGTGTGAGTGTTAATGTGTCAAAAATAGATTTAGTTTGACAATGTGCTACCTTTTTGCTATACATTTGGCTCTGAATGCATTTTGAAATACACATTGAATTTTGCTACAAACATCCCATGATGTAATGATGAAAATGCAATTGTACTTCCCCTAACCCAGAGTCTAAATGCAATTAGGGCAAATTACATGTAAATGATAATTTTGGTACCATTTCTGCTTGTTTCTGCTTGTACACATCAATTAAAATTGGGTTTTACATTGTCAGTTCAATTGCTTGATTTTAAATGTCACTTTTTAATAATACTTTTTAATGCATTAAAATAAGCATGCAACTAACATGTTAAAACCGTGGTTGGAACTTGCAAATGTATTGCAAAAATCATTTTCATTTTGCACTAAACTTTGCAGATATGTCTGGGAAAATGGCAGTTTAAATACAGAAATGCATTGCTATTTTACATATTGCACTGCCATATTGCATATTACATTTAAAATGTATTTTGCAACTAATATGCTTCCATGTACTGCGACTAAACACAACCAAAAGGTTGAAAAACCTGGGAATTATTTTTGACTCAGACCTTAAATTTAAATCTTAAATCAATTTTTCTACATTTGAAGTGACTTGTGTCAGGATACTGTGGGCTTTTTCTAGTATGTGACCCTTTGCAGAAGCACACCATCCACTGGCCCAATTGACTCCATATTCATTCTTACTGATGGTTCGATCCACCAATAATTGAAAGAAAGAGTGATTCCTAGGGGGAAAGAAGACTGCAAAGGCTGTTGGCTTTCAAGGGTTAACTGTAAAAGTGAACAGTCAGCATTTCAGTTTGTGGCTGATAGCTTATTCAATAGGCTTCAGTGTTCATGAGAAAACGGTTTCTCTCTTGTTTTCTCTTTATCCTTTCTTCCACACGGACAAATAGACTCCATTTAAACTGTCAAACAATTCCAATGATTTTTTCCTTCTGATATCTGCTGTATTGAATGCATGCGAAGAACAAAAGCACAAATGATATCTTTGTATATGTACTTTCAAATGTGTGCTACATGCTTTAAAAGTTTAAACTGTATATGATAACTGGTCACAATAATATCTCATTCTCCACGTTATTGGCTGTGGTGTGAGCAATACAAATAAATGAATATTATAAATAGTATATTAAATATAGTATGTGAGTAGTTCTTCATTTTCATGGTATTACACTTGTCTTTCTTCATTGATAAATAGTCAAAAGCTCCAAAACAAAGATTTCTTTGCTGATCAGTCATTTGCCAAATGGATTCATTTACACCAGTGATGAAGACTAGCTTTGACCATTTACTTGGGTAATAGATTGCTATTGAATTGTCACACTCGTTTTGGAGTTGATTTTCTCTCTTTGTTCTCAAAATAGTGGTATAAATGGCTAAATGCTACTTTGAAGGGATAGTATGTCTAAAATGTAAATGTTATTTTAATTAATTAGCCCTCACACCAACCAAGGTATCTGTGGGTTTGTTTTTTTATCTCCTCAGTAGAATATTAATAGATAGTTTACCTCCAAAGTTGCTCAAAAACGTTATGAATTTTGTTTTTCTGTTGAACACAAATGAAGATATATGATATTGGAAATTGACTTTCATAGTAGAAAAAACAATACTGCTGAAGTTAACGGCTACCGGTTTGCACAGTTTTCAAAAAATGTTTTGAACGAGTGAGTAAACCATGACAGAAATTAATTTTTTGTGTGAACTATTCCTTTAAAGAAGACTGTTGATGATTTAAAGTAGAAAGTTGATGGTGAATCTTGGAGAGTCAAACAATAAAATGAATACTGTTGGCTCCAGAGGATGCATTAAGGTCTTGTAAAGTGAATCAATCAATCAATCTGTGCAAGAAACTGAGCATTATTTATAAGCCTCAGCAAACAATCCTTAGTGCATTCACAATTCGTTTTTTTATGAGATGCTTTTTATATGAGATGTCGACTTTTTTTATCTGAACAAAAGTGTAGTTATGGTATCTGTCAGTAGAGGTTAAAACACAAATGTCTCCTTTCACTCTGAACCAGTGCATATCAGAAGATCTAAGCCAGAAATTGTTGAAAACAGAAAAAAAATGAATCAGTTTCTTTACATAACAGCTAATGTTCCCCAAGGATTGCAGCAAGTAGCAAAAGATGCCGTTCCTAGCTCTGTTCCTGTTTTATCTTCATTTCTTCTTTTCTCATGTTTCTGTTTTCATCTTCTTGTCTGCAGGGAATCGCAGCCTCTGCGCGGTCTAAAGGAGAACACAAACAGAAAGTTTTTCTGACCGTGTCCTTTGGAGGAATCAAGATCTTCGATGAGAAGTCGGGGGTGAGTCGAGGGAGTGGGAATTGTGTCCTGTCACTATCCCATGATCTTTTGAAGCAAGTGTGTGAGCCACAAATACCAATCCCCAGATGCCTAACCTGCTTTCCGTTTGTTTCATCTACAAAAAAAGGACATTCTGTGTTTTTCGTTCTTTGGTAGCTAATACCTAGTTGACATTTGCTTTCTTTTCCTCACATCAATGTATTGATGAATGAAAAAGAAGTTCTATAAAGCAAGCTCTTCTGCATCATTGAAAGCCTAAGTACAATGGGAGATGCTAATTGCAACAACAAACACTGGGTGAACTGCGAAGCAAATGGTTCTGAGGAAATGGCTTAGACAGTCAAAAGAATTCATTAACTTGTGAGTTAACTATTTGACTAAGGGGTCATTTACACGGCAACCTTTTCAGCCAAAAACTAGAAATGTTTTTATGCGTTCTGCCTATTCGTTGTATAAATGTGGATCATTTTGAAAACGTTGTGTAAATGTGAAACTACATTTGGCTACCATTTTTGGCTACATGGTTGTCATGTAAAATGGCTTGTTTACACACACACAAAAAACCAATAATGTAAAAAATATATACATTTATAATAATAACTACATATGAGTTTCAAGACCAAGGGACAAGAATGTTTGGTTTATTATTAGCTGCAGTTATGCTGTCTACCGCTTTAAGTGCTTGAGCTCAGTATTGATTCTAATTGGCTCTCAATGTCGGCATTGTTAATCAGCAAAAAATTAGCACTGCCAATTCATATGAATTTTAATTGAATTAATTGCACTATGTGGCAGTTAATTAATCTAATTAGTCACATATTAAATTGGACTGTGGATACTGATGACACTTTGAAGTCAACAACGAAACAAAATGGCCGATCAGTGCAAGAAACTATTTATATTTATATCTATACTATTTATAGTTATATCTATATATACATATGCGTATTCACATATATTGTTTACAACATTATAACCTTTTTAACCACACCCTCAGTCTTTAGCATGTTTTCAACACTTTGGAGTACAAATTTACTGTGGCAACGGTTATGATACCAATAGACCAATAACTGGGACAGTTGGCATTTGACTGAGCCATCTGACCAATCAGAGAAGAGTAGGCTGTTAGGAAAAAAGTAAATTAGGATTTAAAAGAATAAATCTTGAAATAATTAATTGTAGAGTTTATTAAAAGAAATGAGATGATTTCAAATGGATTTTTTTGTCCATGAATGCATGAACATTTATTGTAAGAGACCAGCAAAACAAAATGACGATCCATTAATAAAAGAAAAAGTATAATATTTCACAGTACCAATTATTTCACAGACAAAACAAAGCAGAATATGCTATTTTGCTTATGGACACCTAGTTTACAGTCTAGCGCTAATAGCTTTTAACAAACCCTCCTCTTCTAGGCCTCAAAAGTTTGGGTCGATGAGAAAAGATGGTTTCTGCGTGTTAGCATGCGCTTGCTCTTAGCAGGCTTGACTCTGCTGTACGTCGGGCGGGGGTGATGCAATCCTTTGGGAGAGGTAAGCCTGTGTTAATGATGCGTTTTAAAGAGAGGAGCACTCTCTGGGGAAATCAGAGAAGCCTAATTGAACAGACTACTTGGAAGAGAACGACCATAGCTTTACAAACCCATCTGCAGCGTTCTATACTCCATCTTGATGGAGAGTAAATGGCAATAACTGCTAGTGAATCACACCTGTGCTAGTTATAAACGGAGGGAATAATACGTATTTATGAAGTACCAGACCGAATCATGTAGACCTAAGTGCTGTTCCACTGGAGCAGAGTTTGAAAGAGGAGTTCACTTTGTGATAGGTGTTGATGCACATCTTTCTATCTTTGCTGTGGAGTGCCATTAAGCTTATTAGGTTTGAAACCAGTTTTGTGATTGATTGATTGATTGATTGATTGATTGATTGATTGATTGATCAAATAATTAATAGAATAATTGATCAAATAATTGATTGATTGAGTTGTAGTGCCATTAAGCTTATTTGGTTTGAAACCAGTTTTCTGATTTATTTATTTCATTTTACTTTTATCTGCAGTGTTTGAATTCAGAACAAAAAAAAAATCTAAAGTTTGCACTATGTGGCAGTTAATTAATCTAATTAGTCACATAAATAAATTGGACTGTGGATACTGATGACACTTTGAACTCAACAAAGAAACAAAATGGCCGATTAGTGCAAGAAACTATATTTATATATATATATTTGCATATGTATATTTACATATATTATGTTTACAACATTATTACCCTTTTTTTAACCACAGCCCCAGCAAAGTCTTTAGCATGTTTGCAACACTTTGGAGTACAAATTTACTATGGCAACAGTAATGATACCAATAGAACAATAACATTTGACTGAGCCATCTGATCAATAGATTTGTAGTGCCATTAAGCATATTTGGTTTGAAACCAGTTTTCATATTTAATTTATTTGATTATTTTTTATTTTATTTTATTTTTATCTGCAGTCTTTATACAGTCTTAAAAAATGCATTTATAAAAATCTGCCTTAAAAAATTTGGATGTTCAATATTCAAGTTTTCAAAGCAATTATTAACGGCATATAATATTCAGTTTAATTAAATTACAAATGTCAATAATTCAAAAGATTCAAATTCAGGTTGTTATGTCATATTTTAAGCTCCATAAAATGTTCGGTGAGAGTTAAGGGTTGATATGCATGCTCAGTCATTTCTGTTTTTCTCTTTCTTTTTTTAATTACTTTTTTTTTTGCATGTAAATTTGTAAATTACCATAAAATAAGGAGCACCTTCTTAATTTGTCACATCAGTGTTGTTAAATGTTAAGTTGCTTAGTACCCAAGTGATATATTTGTGTAATTATGCATCAAATCCACACATACATTATAGCTGTCAGCTTAAAGATTGTTGCAGTTTTAAATGTTTATTCACCTGTTTACAGTAGCCACTATTAAAATCCACTCTGACTGTGATAATGTAATATATTACAGCATATTAGTAAACAAACACAGACATCAAACTAACTTACTTTTAAACTCTTAAAGGGATAGTTCACCCAAAAATGAAAATTATGCTGTCATTTACTCACCCTTGAGTTTGTTGTTGTTGTTGTTGTTGTTGTTGTTGTTGATGATGATGATGATGATGATGATGAGTTTGATATTGTTGTTGTTGTTGTTGCTGTTGTTGTTCTGAACACAAAAGAAGATATATTGAATAATGTTGGAAACCTGTAGCCATTGTCCTTTCTATATATATATATATATATATATAATTTTTTTTTTTTGCCTACTATAGATGTCAATAGTTACTAGTTTCAATTATTCCTCAATATATTTGTTTTGTGTTTAACAGAATAATAATTTTTTTTTTAAACTCAAAATGGTTTGGAACAAGTAAAGGGTGAGTAATGATGACATAATTTTCATTTTTAGGTAAACTATCCCTTTAAGCTTCACTTGTTGCTAACAGGGAGACTGCAGTAACATTTCATCAACTAATCCAATGTTGTCATATGACGGCAAATAAGAGCCAGTGAAATACAACTGTAAATAAGCAAAAATTCAACCTAATCAGCAGGAAATCTACAAGCAAATACACATTGATTGTGTTTTATAGCTTGTGTGTCTGATGAATTATTGGTCAGTGTTTAGTGTTGTACTGATGAGGGCTGTTGATGAATGAGAGGTTACTATGTGAGCGCAGTGTGCTCTGTTGCCGTGGCGCCAGGAGGTGACCTACATGACAAGGTTTTAATCTGTCATTGATGCCTCTGATCTATTATCACCATGACCTTTTGCTCTCGTTTGTGAGTGTGTATGAGACCGAGTGTGTATGTGGTTAAGCATCGCACTGCAATTGCATCACTACAGCATTCATCAAGTCGTGCCGCTGTTTATCATGTTGATTTAGCTCTGATAGCAGATGCTTTATCAGATGTCTCGTGGAAAATTTTGCTGTATTGGCCATGCTGCTTATTGTTAATGCAGCCTCATCAGATTTTAGCTATTGATATATTAATGAGAAATTAAAAGAAATTATTCAATAAACATAAATATCAAGGCATGTCAAACTCCATCCCCAAAACCCCTCAAACATTTGATTGGATAGTTATTGCAGTGATTAATTTATTTTTGGATTGTTATATGAATAGCAACTGATGTAGTGTGTAGCTTATTAAATGGCTCTCTGGAATACAAATGTGTACCTCATAGTACATAAAGGGTACACAATTAAACCTTAAAAGGTACAAAAGTGATACCTAAAGGTACTGTGTCCACCTGTACGGTACAAAAGTGTACCTTTTGAAAAGGTATCACCCCAGTGCCAGATTTTGTACCTTTATTTCTGAGTGTGTACTTGAAATTTCTGAGTATTTTCATTTTAAGAAACTTGTACTTTTATTTCACTATATTCCAAAACAAATACTGTATATGCACCACATTTCATAAATGTAACAGAGTAAACAAAGTTATTTTAAACTGAAGAAAACATTCAGAAACGCATTTGTGGTATTCAATTCATGAACAGGCATGAATCAGATAATTAGTTAGTTAGTTATTCTGTTTTAAGTAAACTATGCCTTTGAATCTGCGAGGGTCACACGGTCATTCTTCTTACTCTGGCGGGTGTTTAATTTGGACCCTGAGACTGAGCCAATGGAATGAGCCGGATTGATGCTCTGTCCTCTCTATTACTGAGTCCTATAGTGTTTTCAGTGGTACACAGAGGGTTTAGAGATGTTATTGAGTAATAGAGGTGTGTGTGTGTGTGTGTGTGTGTGTGTGTGTGTGTGTGTGTGTGTGTGTGTGTGTGTGTGTGTGTGTGTGTGTGTGTGTGTGTGTGTTTGTGTGTGTGTGTGTGTGTGTGTGTGTGTGTGTGTGTGTGTGTGTATGTGTGTGTGTGTGTGTGTGTGTGTGTGT
>CAIGQW010053582.1:1255352-1271382 GCA_903798125.1 Danio choprae
TGTGTGTGTGTGTGTGTCACAGTGACTAAATGCATTTTGTTAATGCTAGTTTAAACAGAACATTTTTAATAGTCTAAAAAAACCTCCATTTAAAAGTCTTACATTATTTATGAATTAAATAATTAGTAAATATTATTTTTGATTTGATGTAATTACATTGCATTATGATCATATTCATTAAAATAATAATAAACAGAATGATTATGTTGCATTCTTCAAATAAAAGGTAGTCAACATAAGGCAGCACTTTTTCATCAAGGCCTTGTTTGTTACTGTTGCAACAATATTCTCGTTGAAATGCTCACAGGTACCATCAACTATACTGTATTTAAGAGTATTCTATTTATTAGGACAGTTTTATAGGATCTTTTGTTGTCAAGTAAGTTTATAATGCTTTCGTTTTAAATCATTAAGTCATTCAGAATGTTGTCATTCAGATTTTTTTTACCAGAATTGTTCCTCGGTACATGTACACATCTTTGTGTCACAAATAACCCTGTTTGTCAGTGTGTTGCTATGAACATTGCTACAGCTTGATCATTGGACTAGTCTTTCAAACAACCCACAGATTCCCCAAAAAGCATTGACACAGCATTTTGAGAGCATTGTGCAAATATGTTATGCCACTTTTTGCATTACAAAATGCTATAGAGTGCCATTCTGAGCACAATCAAATGTGTACATATATCTGAAGAAGTCAATGTAAGAGAATAAGAACAGAAAATGACAGAATATGGAACAGAAAGGCTGGAAAAAGAGATTGTGATAACTTGGTTTAGAACAGGGTAAGGTTGCATGAGATGAGAGTACTGAAATGAGAACGACAGAGGGAGATATGTAGAGGAAGGGTGATAAATCATGCTAAACTCATTAATGAGATAACACTAGCTGAAGAATATGAAGGTTAAAGGGTTGAGAGCTCTGGATATGCCATAGACGTGGCCGTAGCCAGGGCTTGAAAATGAGTGAGGTCTGAAGGTTGTTAGAAATTCAGCTATATTAATGGCTATATATTCTATGTATAGTTTTGCTTTGATGCAGAGAAAAAATTTCATTAATATGATTTGGTGTTTAATCAATGTTTTCATGAATTTTAGCTAGCTGCTAAACTTAATGAAAAAGCATAGCCTCACCAGTGTTTTCATTTCTGTTGTTTGGCAGATCTCTTGTACAAGGGTTATTTTGAAACGTTTTGATAGTGTTTTATCAGGTGCATACAGATAATATCATGACGATCACTGTGTTCGTCTTACCAAATGTGGTTCACTCAGCAATGAACTGTCTGTGCACTTCTTATTTTGATTGCCACCTCAGTGCCGCCATTGTAATGTTACCAGATATTGCTACAGAAATCAAACAAAAATATCCCCCCAAAAAATGTACCAATTTTGTATTTTGTAAATAGGATATGGAGTCACTAACCCCAAACTTCCTCTTTCCACTTTATTAATGCCCAAATTACTTTATTAACCTTTTGATGCATGCCATCATGCTTCTAGAGAAGTTGATGAATTAACGTTGTAAATCCAGAACTTAATCCGCAGGCTAACATAGCAGTGCCCATCACCCATCATATATCAAAAAATATGATGATTATAAAGTTGTTTAAACAACTAAATATATATATTCTTTAACATATTTGAGAATCCGAATATCAGATATTTCAACAAATTAGGAAATTTGCAGAAAGGGCTAAAGAAAAACTATAAACAAAATGTGCTTAAATCATCAGGGCTGTGGTTTTTCACATGATAAAACTAACATGGAAATTTTAAAGCAATGCTTTCTAAATAATGGTCACATTAAAGAACTCACAGAGGTCAGTGGGAGAATTTTAAACTTACATGTGAAATTGTTAATGCTGTTAGTGTTAGTATTAAAAAATCCAACAACATAACATTTTTAATAATCTGGCAACTCAGAGGAACGGAGGCTGCAGCCATGTCTGACAGCTGCTGTGAGTGGGACGTGAATTTATTCAGCAACAAGATTTTGAATATTTTTTTTTTCATTTATAAAGCATTGTATATTTGAACATTAAAATCTTACCGGTGTCTGGACCTTATGGACCTCATAGCTCTCTATGGCCCTGGCCATAGACACAGATCTTTGCTGCCAGGGCTGCTGCAGTCAGTCATATACATTTACTAGTTACTTTAGAACATACATTTTGCAGACCTTGGTTGTATTGGTTTGTAACCAGTGATTATTTGAGTTACGGTTGTCTTTTTGTTTGCTCGAAAAAAAAAGGTCTGGTGATTAGTCTTTAACCTCTGGCATAAAGAAGGCATTTCCACCCACAGAACTGGATATGTATCTGTTTTTCAGACAGTTCTCTGTAACTCTAGAGATGCGTGTGTGTGAAATTAGATAAGTAGTTTCTGAAATAGATCAGACTTTCTGACATTAACAACTAAGCCATGTTCAAAGCCACTGAAATCACATTTCTTCCCCATTCTGATGCTTAATTTTTATTTCAGCTGATCACCTTTACCACATCTGCCTGCCTAAATAGATTAAGTACTACAATGTGATTAGTTTGATTGGTTATATGCACTAATTAGCAATTGAGCTGTTCTTCTTAAGGTGGCCAACATGTATGGCACAACTGAGATGGCAAAAGGATGTTTTATTGATCTGCATTGTCAAGACTGATGCTGAACCTGTCAAGTGCGCATTCAACTCTGTATGTGTGTTTGATGTTAAGGTCGGATAATTCGCAGCTCTTTAGACATTAATCCACCTCACGGTGACACACCACAAATGGAGTTCCCCGTGATTTACAGCAAAACATACAAACACGTTTACTTACAAATTCATCGGCATGTCACACTATGTGATGGTTCTGGTTCATATTGTTGAGCGCTGGCTTTAGACACTGTAGAGGATGTGCTTGTGGCTTGTTTTCACAGCGCCTATAGACTTCAGATGATCTCTGTTCAACTGTCTGCTTTGAATTTGCACACAATTTAACCTCTTTTCAGTGATGCAAAACTGGGTTTTAGTCTTTTTTTTATACTATATTTTATTTAATTTAACCTAATTTATTTATTTTTGATTATTCCTAAATTGGTAAAAATATAAGCAGATTAAAAAGTATGTACTTTTGTCACAGTAATATTTATTTGTTAAGCTTTGTCTCATATTTTACCTAAAGGTCCTCACTGACGATAAACAGGTACAATGATGTGTAATGAAAAAACGTTGGACAACAGAGACAAGGATCCACGTGCAGTTTATTAACAAGAGTAGTCAGGCAGGCAATGGTCAAAGAGTTAGCAAACAGTAGCATATGGGTAATCCATAGTCAAAACAGGTGAATGGTTAGGACAGGCGGCAAAATAATGGACACAATAAACTATGCAAAGGGTCAAAAAACAAGGCAAGACAATCAAGGAAAACCGCTTAGTAAAGTTCATGGGAGAAACAAGACTCAGCAACATGTATGAGAAAGTGAGTTTAAATAGTGTGTATGTGTGTGTGTGTGTGTGTGTCTGTCCAAATGACTGTCAGCTGTGGCAGGAGTGATGAGTGCAATCTAGTTCTTCAGCAATCTGCAACTTCTCGATCACTGGGGATCTTAACAGACTATAAAATAGTTTAACATTGTATTATTGTTTTAAAAGTAGTAATTAGAAAAATGTATATAATAATAATAGACACAAATTGTTTGATGCGGTGAAAATGACTCCACATTTGTGGGACAAAGCAGTAACAAATAGATACACTATTTAGCAAAACATAAAAAATAAATCTCTCTCTCCTGGACCTTCAGCTGCTATTCTAACAAGTATGGTAACAAGTATATATATACCATTCTAAACAAGGAACTCTAAATATTCTGCCACGTTTGCCAAATCCGTTAATTATTTCTTGCCCAGAAGAATTGTATCCACCTTGTAGCTTCTAAACATAACTCAATTTCCAGTCAGACTGACATAAAAACACTTGTGTGTCTTTATTCCAAGAGGTTGAATACAGGCAGCCAATCGGATTAGAGCTTGCCAGATCCTGAAAGTGCTGCGCAGTTTTGTTTGTAGCAAACAGCTTAAGATTTTGGATCAAATCGTACACATTAGTAAAATAACTTCACAGTAAAAAAACCTTTTGAATGGAATCCAATTGCGATAATAAACGTAATATTGCATCATAGGGAAATCCATTTACATAGAAAAGGCTGCTTATAAACACTTTTGTATGGTCATATTTTAGCACAAATTCATTGACTTTCAATGCCATGAGGGCAGAAGAAGATCATCCATATTTTATGGCACATTCTCTCAATAATTACCTTCACAAGTCACCCTCTGAATGAGACACTGAAAGGTTGATTATTTAATCTGTAATTCCTCTTCTGTGACTTATCTGTCTGTTTTCACCTCCAAACAAATAAAGGAGACAGAACCATGCGTTTTTTACTCCCCTTCTCATTCTCTTAGTTATGATGAATGAATGACGAGTTGCTTTTCTCCGCTTCAACTTTTTGGACAGGCTTCAAGGCAACAGATGCGAGTTTGTGCTTGGAGAATGAAATATTGAACGATTAGAGCATTGCTACATGCCCAATCCAAATGCTGTCACTTTATATGCACACTCCGTTTCTTTCTCTTCCTCTCTGCTTGCTTTACTGTTGAGTTTTCAATCTCACATGCAAGGACTTTGGGACAGATTCAGCTTGCTTGCAGTTTCTTAAAGTATGAATTAAAGATTTTCCTACAGTACTTCAAGAGATTTAGCACATTACATGCAGACACATTGTGCTTCGTTCATTGTTCGTTCAATCATTTCTTGGTCTGTTCTTTTGTTTGTTTGTTTGTTGTTGCTTGTTTGTTAACATGTTTGTTTGGAAATGTTTGTTTCCTACATCATTCATTCATTCATTCATTCATTCATTCATTCATTTTCATTTCGGCTTAGTCCCTTTATTAATCTGGGGTCGCCACAGCGGAATGAACCGCCAACTTATCCAGCATATGTTTTACGCAGCGGATGCCCTTCCAGCTGCAACCCATCTCTGGGAAACATCCATACACACCCATTCACACTCATACACTACGGACAATTATTTAGCTTACCCAATTCACCTGTACCGCATGTCTTTGGACTTGTGGGGAAACCGGAGCACCCGGAGGAAACACACGCCAACACGGGGAGAACATGCAAACTCCACACAGAAACGCCAATTGACCCAGCCGAGGCTCGAACCAGCGACCTTCTTGCTGTGAGGCGAACGTGCTATCCACCGTGAGGCCCCATTCATTCATTTACTCATTCAGTCATTCATTCATTCATTCACTCATTCATTCATTCACTGTAAAAATGCCGGGGTTCACACAATTCCTTCATGTCAACCCAATACAAATTTATTAAGTTACCTTAATAGTTTTTACAAATTTAACATAAATTTCGATTGAACATAAAACAATTAAGTTGTTCCCCCAAAAAAGAGTATATATAGACAGTTACAGTACGTCTGTACAGCATTTATGTGTATGTACTGTGCATCCGGAAAGTATTCATAGCGCTTCACTTTTTCCACATCGTTTTATGTTACAGCCTTATTCCAAAATGGATTAAATTCATATATTTCCTCAAAATTCTATACATAATACCCCATAATAACAATGTGAATAGCAGATTTTCTGAAACTGTTGCAAATGTATTAAAAATAAAAAGCCTAAAAAAATCACATGTACATAAGTATTCACAGCCCTTGCTCAATACTTTGTTGATGCACCTTTGGCAGCAATTACAGCCTCAAGTCTTTTTGAATATGATGCCACATGCTTGGCACACCTGTCTTTGGGAATTTTTGCCCATTCCTCTTTGCAGATGAACCGTCGCTCCTGTCTGAGGTCAAGAGCACTCTGAAGCAGGTTTTTGTTCAGGATACATCTGTACATTGCTGCATTCATCTTTCCCTCTGTTCTGACTAGTCTTCCAGTTCCTGCTGCTGAAAAACATCCCCACAGCATGATGCTGCCACCACCATGCTTCACTGTAGGGTTGGTATTAGCCTGGTGATGAGCGGTGCCTGGTTTTCTCCAAACGTAACGCCTGGCATTCAATCCAAAGAGACCAGAGAATTTTGTTTCTTATGGTCTGAGAGTCCTTCAGATGCCTTTTGGCAAATTCCAAAAGACTCAGACAGAGTGACCATCGAGTTATTGATCACCTCCTCGACTAAGGCCTTTTTACCCCGATCACTCAGCTTAGATCGGCCAGCTCTAGAAAGAGTCCTTATGGTTCCAAACATCTTCCACTTACAGATGATGGAGGCCACTGGGCTCATTGGAACTTTCAGAGCAGCAGATTTTTTTCTGTAACCTTCCCCAGCCCTGTGCCTCGGAGGTCTACACACAATTCCTTTGTCTTCATGCTTGGTTTGTGCTTTGACATGCACTGTCAACCCTGGGACCTTATATAGACAGGTGTATGCCTTTTCAAATCATGTCCAATCAACTGAATTTACCACAGGTGAACTCCAATTAAGCTGCTGAAACATCTCAAGAATGATCAGTGGAAAAAGAATGTACCTGAGCTCAATTTAGAGCTTCATGGCAAAGGCTGTGAATACTTATGTACATGTGATTTTTCAGGTTTTTTATTTTTAATAAATTTGCAAAAATTTCAAAAAATCTGTTTTTTTCACATTGTCATAATGGGGTATTGTGTATAGAATTTTGAGTAAATAAATGAATTTTATTTATTTCAGAATAAGGCTGTAACATAAAAAATGTGGATAAAGCGCTATACTTCCCGGATGTGCTGTATATACACTACAGCCAGATTCATTAAAAAGCTTATTAAGAGTTTGTTTAATTGGTTATTTATTTATTGATTTATTTGAATTTATTGATTTGTTCAAAACTGATTGTCATTAGATCCTTAAAAAAAGTAATTTGTTTGTTTAGTTTTTTGTTAATTTTAAACTCTTTGTTTGCTGTTTATAAAACTTAAGTTGACAATAACTTTCCAGTAATACATTTTAAAGTATATTAATTCAAATGCTTATTTTACAAATGCAATAATGTTTTCCGATGTAAAAGTTGTCGACAATTTGATCGAATAAAATGTTGCTTTAGCAAGGAGAAGAGATGTCTCTCAAAATATAAAAGATTGATAGAGTCAACTGCCTATTTTACTTTAATGTAACTTTCTTTGACACAATTTTTAATAAACAAAAAATAATAATTTAATTCAGAATGACTTCTGCAGGTCATGGATGATCCCCGCTCACAGAGCAGTACAAAACACCCACAAAAACCATTGAAAAGGTTTCATTATGTCCTGGTGTGAGCTTAGATGCGGATCTGAAGTGGCGCATCAGTTTGAAGCGATGTCATTAAGGGTCTCTTATCATCCTCAAACAGAGTCTGTTCCTCATGGTGGAGGATTGGTACAGTTACACCGGCTGCCCTCCCTCTGGGCAGGATGGCGTATCGATAGTCCCAGCTGTTAACACCTGTACACACACACCAATACACACTCATGATCTCCTGCACTCGGAGAGAACACACTATCGAACAGAAGTGGCTTCCATTTGAGGAGCAAGACCAAGTAGATAAAGCCATTCGCTGTAAAGCATGTTGAAGTCGAACACGACCGGGAGAGGAAATTGAAAGAATTGTTCTACTAGACAGACTCATTTGCAAAACCCATAGATAGTCCTTGTATAATCCTCCCTCGATGTGCAGCAAACAATGGTCGGCATCAAGCTCTGAAGGGATTCTGGGCCTGCTGTCCCTCATCTGCACTGATTTAGGGGGAAAATCGTCCTGTTTTGGGACACTCTGTCCTCCGTCTCTGATTTCAGTCATATAAGCCAACGGCAAAGCTTAGACGACGTAGCCGGCTCCAAAACGAGATGAAATAAGGGCTAAAACGTGCACTTTATCTCTAACTATTGGCCCGTAGCTACACAAGGACCTAATAAAGCCGTGGCTAATGTGTGTATGTGCATGTGTGCGTGTGTGTACGGGAGTCAAGCGGCTGGTTAATTAGCTGTGAATGTGTGGTTTTGAAGGGCTTAGCGTCGGACTCTAGATCCTCATTATCTCTGTAACACCAGCGTTCCCTTTCCTCCGTCTCCCCTCTCCTCATACCAGTGTTATACAGCAGCACCCAGAGATAAGCAAGCACACACACTCACGCACGCTCATCGCCAGTGTTGGACATGTCCCCAGTCACTAAAACCTTATTATGAGCTCTGTTTGTGTATTGTCATTAAGTTGTATGTGCGTTCCCGAAGGGAGCGATTAAACAGGGCAGGGCTTTTGTTGTTCCTAATTCTTTGATGTTTGTGAATAACTGAACCCTGTGCTTTTAAATCATGTTGGTCGTAGGATAGGTCTGGTCCAAAACCTGCTGTGGTGTACTGACATGGCGGGAGCTATCTGATTTTCTGACCAATGGCTTGCCTTAAAGAGTTATAGAATAAAGCAGTCTTGTTCTTGGAGTAAAAATCCAATTATTTTCTTCATAGGGCCGAACTGTCTAAATTTATTCCTGGAGGGCCACTGTCCTGGCTCAAGACACATGTCTGGAAGGTTCTAGTATTACTAGTAAGGTTCTGGTGTGTTTAATTAGGGCAAAGCTAAAATGTGCAGGGCTGGATTTTCAAATAATGATGTATCTTGTCTCTTAAGAGCGTTCTGTATGTTCAGAGTTATAAAAGCTTGTTGAAGTTACACACATTCATTCTCAAAAACTGCACATAAAACTATTGTGCGAAAACGTGTTCTATGTGCTACTAAGGAGTCGCTGTCCATTTCCAAAGTGCTGAAATATAACCTTATATGGAGTCATATGCTGAACGTTCAGCCCAATAATTGTTTTCTAATGTGGATTAGCAAACATGACAAGTCTATATAAAGCGCCTACCTTCAGACAGAGACACTCGCAAAATGGCTGAAAAAAAAAACAACTTAATGTTAAAGAGCATAAGGTTATGCATAAACAATGTCCAATACATGGATATTTCGCTATTTTTCCCAGACTTTTAAGCATGTTACCTCATTTTATTGTATTTATTGTTTTAACATTTTATTGAAAGGGTCAATTTTTGTTTGTTTTCTCTCTTTTTTTATTATTTCTATTGGTGGGCAAAGATTAATTAAATAAACCTTTTCTCAAATATATGCATGCCTGTCTGTATTTATATATGCATAGTACATATACACAGCACACACACATACAGGTATATTATGTCGAAACAAACTTCTATTTTGGATGTGATTAATCGCAATTCATTTTTGCCCAGCCCTAATTAGTTCATTTATAAATTCATTTAAAAAAAATAGTAATAAAGTGTCCAATAAAGTACAATCAAACCCTTTAATTCTAAATGCACTGTACTTTAATAAACGTACAGGTGTAATCTGTAATCTAATTTTCCTGCAGGTGACCTCATAACGTTGTCTTACGATGCATGTAGGGATTTAACGATTACCTAAGAGTACTTGTAGATCTATGTCGACTTTTTAAGTGCCACTTAAGTTAAAATGCTTTTGGAGACAGACCATAACATTAAGATCAGTCACATGATCACTTTTACAGTCTACCTAGGCTTACAATGTTTTTACAATGTTTACTGTAGTTTATGTTGCATCATAACTTAGATTTGTTTTTAAGCTTTCTTATGTAACTATTCAGTTGTCTTTTACAAGTAGATATACAGCCAGTTCAAGACCATATTTATCAGTCAATCACTCAGAAGCATCCCATAGCCGCCCACTGATGCTAAACATGGTTGATCCTGGATGGAAGGATCTTTTGGGAACACTAGAGAAGCTTTTGCACCAGCTTGTTATAGGAAGTCAGTTATAGAAACTAGTTATAGGAACTAGCTGGAACTAGCTAGGCCATTCTTCTGGTTGAATTCATACCTTCACTGTGAACCTTGAAGTGATGTGTGCCAGGCGACAGTGACTGAACACAGTTCGCCCTGTGTTCAAGCTTTGAACTAGAACCCAATCAAACTTAATAGACGTTTTTAGTTCTTTGTTTTTGCATTTAACTGCATTGTGTGGATGTTTCCAGAGGAGAGGCGTATCCCATGCTGAAGGCTTGTTGAAAAACATAAAGCATACTGTATATATTCTCCGACCACTTCATAGCTGTCACAATCAGTTACTTTACATTTTATCTTTGTAGTTTAAATAAATCATAAATCTCACACATTCCAACTGGGGATCTGGATGTATTAATATTTATTATGAATTTCTTAACCAAACTTCAACAACCTAAGGGCATGGGAAATGCTTGTTTTTCAGCATTCTGCCCTGTCTCATGCACAGCCATGTCCGCACAGCTTTCAAAGATAAGCTCGCATGAATGAGCTCAACACTGGCGCAGTGAATGAGTTTGGTGCACTGTACACATTCATACACATTCATAGATATTAATCTGAGGTCAGGCCTCTCTGTGGTCATAAAAAAATAAAAAATCCCAGAATGTCCTTTCAAAATTAATAAAGGTGTAGCCTAGGCATCCTGGTCTCCCAGCAGAGTTAAAACTCTATACGCACAAACGAGTGTTTGGTTCCTTATTTCAAAATATGGTCCCACTTTATATTAGTTGGCCTTAACTACTATGTACTTGTATCAAAAAATAAATACAATGTACTTACTGTGTTCATAATGTATTGCAGGTAACTTCTGGTGCTCTTGAGGTGGGATATGGGTAGGGTTAGGGACAGGTTTGGTGGTGTGGATAGGTTTAAGGGTGGTTTAAAGTGTAAGGGATGGTCAACAGTGTAATTACATTGCACTTACAGAAATGAATTACAGATGTAATTGCATGAAGGTATTTGATCAATCATGAGTACAATGTAAAAACATGTATTTACATAATACGTACATTGTAATAAATGATCCATTTCAGTGTAAGTACATATTAGTTCAGGCCACCTAATATAAAGTGGGACCAAATATATTAATTTAGTTTAATTGTACTTTTTTATGCTATTTAATCTTGCAATTTCCTTTTTCATTATAACTTACTGGTGTTTGTTGAGAGTGGAACGACTCTAAATGAACAGATTAAGGGGTCATTTTGGGATTGTTATTAATGAACTGTCAGGGTTGCCCTCTCGGAGTTGATTAGGGCCCCTAAACGTCTATGATTGGCTCTGGCTCCCAGTTATTCCTGCATATACCGGTTATATCTACTAATAAGCTGATGTATCGCATGTTGTTGTTTTTTTAACTTGAAATATATATTTTTTCTCATCTGACAAACTGCTAACAGCTTTTCTTTCAAAGCAGTTGTTAAAATTTTGGACAGGGAGATTATATTTCTTTTATAAAAAAAAAGTCCCATTTATTCAGAGGATCCCACCAACCACATTAGTGTAAAACTGTATCTTGAACTCTCTATTCTCACTTTTATTTTTACTTTTTGCTTCAAATTAATTTTGTAGTATTGGGATTTACCCGTGGTAGCTGGTGGGTTTGGTTTATGGCTTGCAATTCTCTAACAAAACTCTATAGCAAGAATGAACAGGAAAAACACTTCTAGGAACAAAGCTGCTGAATGAATTGGATGAGCAGTAGTTGCACTCTTTTTTGGATTCTGTTTGGTGCAGAAATAACACACTTTACCAGCATTATTAGGTTATTGTTGTTAGGAGGGATACAGCTGCCGCCGGAAGTTAACAAGAATTATTTATATTATTTATTAAAGTACCCATTAAAGGTATTTGATTAACATCTACCCCTACCCCAACCCTCACAGTAATGTAAAAACAGTAATTATACCAAGTATTATTCATATTATTTATTAAATTACCCATTCAATTGTATTTTATTATTGCCTACCCTCACCCCAACCCTAGTCCTACCCCTCACAGTAATGTAAAATATTAATTATGCTATATTGATATTAGCTTAGGGCAGCACAGTGGCGCAGTGGGCAGCACAATCGCCTCACAGCAAGAAGGTCGCTGGTTCGAGCCCCGGTTGGGTCAGTTGGCATTTCTGTGTGGAGTTTGCATGATCTCCCTGTGTTTGCGTGGGTTTCCTCCGGGTGCTTCGGTTTCCCCCACAATTCCAAAGACATGCGGTACAGGTGAATTGGCTAAGCTAAATTGATAAGTTGGCGGTTCATTCTGCTGTGGCGACCCTAGATTAATAAAGGGACTAAGCCGAAAAGAAAATGAATGAATCAATGAATGATGTTAGCTTCGAAAGCTGTATCCCATCTAGACTTTACCCATTTATCATGCTTTATCAGCCATCTTGTTGTTTTTTTCTGTTTATTTCCTTGCAGTGCATTCTGGGATGTCATTTTTGAGAAAAATACATTAAATAATGCTTCATCCAGAATGTTATTTCTTGGAAGGTGAACAGCTTAAAGAAGGAGATTGCGTATATGATGCCTTAAAATGCTAATGTCTAAGCTTGTTATCTTCAGAACAGTGTTAATGTGTTCTCTTTCTGACCTCTGCGGCTCAAATGTCTTCGAAGTGTGATCCTCACTGTATCATCACCATGGTAACATTGTCATTGGAAGTGCAGTGCAGTGACCTCGAGGTTGTAGGGCCGCTGTGATTATTTGAATGAAAGAAAAAGGAGTGAAAGAAAACCACAAAAGGAAGCAATCTGAAACGTGCTGCTCTGATGAAGCACCGCTGTATGGGTGCTGTGCGTATTATTGAGCTGGAGTTCTTATGTGTGTGAATGACCTGCAGATTACGGGTCATTATGATGGAGAGCGGCTCGTGTGTTGCGATAACACAGGACTCACCACACAAGCTCGCGGCAAACATTTCCTTCTGCGAACTAGTCGGAGGGAGCCTGGCGTTGAATAGGCACACAAGTAATTAATCTTTCAAGGATTTTCTATGCTTCCAATTTTAAACTGCCCAGAAGGAATGGGAACGCAGCTATGTGGCGAAGATTTTGCATCTAAAACCCAGAAAAGCACTCGAAAGATTAAAGTCGGCAGTTGGTGGGACTGTTTCATTTTGTATTACAAGCGGCGTTCTTGGAAAACAAGCAATTTATTCACTGGGAAGCCTGAAATTTTCTTTCAAGTTAATATAATAAAAATGAAATGGAATTTCTTTTTGTGTAAAAAAATAACTGTATCCGGGATCAAAAAGCTGAATAAGCTATAGCTGTGAGTGCTTCCTTTGATGAAAGAAAATATTTACATGCAAC
Source organism: Danio choprae (assembly GCA_903798125.1). Taxonomy (NCBI): domain Eukaryota; kingdom Metazoa; phylum Chordata; class Actinopteri; order Cypriniformes; family Danionidae; genus Danio; species Danio choprae. Next base: position 1,268,516 of record CAIGQW010053582.1, read on the forward strand.
AACAACAATTTATTTTTTTCCACTTGGAATTAAATCAGTCAATTAGTCATCTTTTGAACCAGTTCGTTCTAGCATACAAACCAATTCACTTAAGTTAATTGCGAGAGAAATGATAAACCAAATTATTGTTATGAAAAAAAGAAAATATTAGTTTTAATTGTTTTGAATGTTCATCTGTACTTGTCAATGATTAAATAATTTTTAAAAATCCAAATAAGTGTGTTAAGTGATGCCACTTCTGCCCCTTCTAACTAAGTAAAAACTTTTTTACATCACATTACTGAGATTTATATGCTATGAGACCAGATCACAAATTAGCTTAATTACTAATTTAGCAACTGAAATGAAAAACCCATTTCGGAGTCAGTCTTCAGTCCCTTCACATCTAGAGTTATTACCATCTCTCCAGGACCATTCAGATACAGCATTTACTGTCATTTTTTCTCTGTTGCTTGGCCTTTTTAACTGCAGACGCTCTACAGTTCTATATTTGATGATTTAGAGAATGAAGCATGGATGCAGCTTAAAACAATGTTTTGATGCACTGCAAGCAGTCAAGGTGCATCACAAGTTGTTTTAGAAATGTGTCCGTTTGCTACAGTAAAGTGCCATGGATTGGTTGCTAAAGCACTTTAAATAAATACTTGCCCTAATCCCATAATGCACAGCGCAGCTACAGCAGCTGATTTAGTCCAAAAAAACATGCATTTAAATGTGTTTAAACGTGTTAAAGTTTGCATCATGTTTTCATCAAATATTAACCATTCCGTATTCTTGTTTGGTCCGATATCAATAGTGTCTGGCTGCAGACTTGCACTTGCTTCCTCTCCATGTGACGTCAGGGGTAGGTTTAGGGTTGGGGTAGGTGTAGACATTAAAAACACACAATGAAAAGATTCTTTCAGCAACATAAAACACTGTGATTTTAAAATATTATCATCGCCTTTTGGACTATTATGAATTCGGAATGACATAATTACTTTTTAATAAGAGGTTACATGTGCGGATGAAGAATAAAGATACCGATGAGAGATTTGTACTGATTGTATTTATAGTTTTTGAATACAATTAAGGCCTAGATGTATTTTGGGTAATTATTCTCAAATTGGTAACATTTAATTTATGCTTATATATATGTACTGTACATATAATATGCAGCTGTCATTATCGTGTTTATAGAAAGGTTAGTAATTAACATTAATACATTAGTATTTATGTATATATACAGCCTTTTTACTTTTTTTCAAATCTGCTTTGACAATCTCTCTTTTATTATAAGCTCTATAGAAACAAAAGCTTTTTTCTTCTGAAGTTCCTCAATGAGACATTGATAATTTGAAAACAATCATTTTTCATTGTCAGGATTTGTAAATAACATGCAAATAAGGGTCCAAAAGCATTATGTGCTGTACAGATCATTCAAATGCGTTCTTTTAAAAGCATGCTGAATTGTACTACTCTTTCTCAATGCCTCTGCAGCACACCGCTGACAACGTGAATGTAAAATAATCACACTCAGTTGTAAGCGTGAAATCATTACGTTTGCGTGGGCTCACGACATGATGATTTTACAGTGAAAGCTACCTATTAACCTCATTCAAAACTTTTTTTGTTTTTTTCTTAACAAAGCGAGGCTCCTTCTCAAAGTTTGTGTAACGCATCACTGACAACACTTCATATTTCAGCAGGGAAAATAGCAGCTCGCAGTCAGACGGGTTGTCATAAGATGTCATCCACTGTTGCAACTCTCAAGTTAACAGCCAGGCCCATTGGAGAACGTGTCGCCTTCTCCCCCCCACCCCGAGCATGCGGCGTGTGGCGTGTGTATTGTGTTAGTGATGTTTTAATGACTTTAGATGAAGTGGGTGGTGAGGGGAAGATTGCCACTTGCAGTAGATTTCAGCAGATGATTGCTCTTCAGCGGCAGGAGGCTGACACTAGTGCCCTGGAGTTTCAGCCATCAGCCTTGAGGACGACTCGCTCCCCGCTCTCCACCTATTTCTGTCCTCTATTTCCCTCTCTGGGTTAATGCCCCCCTTCATTTCCATGTCCATCCGCTGTTTGAAGGCAGCTCTCTGGTGCTCCTTCTGGATTTTTATGGTCAAATTGGTGCTTAAATGTAACTTTGTTGCTTATGCATTAAGGGTTTTGACACACACGTTGGTTCAATTGACCGTGAAGGACCGTTTGTCAGTTGCAAAATGCAAATAGGCAATAAATAAATAAATATATAATGATTGGGTTCTTTAAAATGAAGGTGTGGGTTAAAAAAAAAATAATAATAATAATAATAATAATAATATTAAATCAGAGTAAAATAAAAATGTTCCATAAAATAAAATGCTATAATTCAGTATAATAAAGTCAAAGGGTGTGGATTTTAAATAAAAATAATAATAAAAGTTTAATTAAATTAAATAATGATATTAAATCACAGTAAAATTTTATTTAAATAAAATGCTTTTATGCTTTAATTCACTCTGATAATAAAACGTTAGTTTATTTATTAATAAATAAATAAATATATCATGATTGAGTCCTTTAAAAACGAGGTGTGGATTTAATACTACTAATAATAAATTAAAATAAAATGAAAAAGGATATTATATCACAGTAAAATAAAATGTAACATAAAATAAAATGTTTTATGCTATATTAAGTCTGATAATGAAATGATACTCACTAAAATACTCACCCTCATGTGGTTTCAAACCCCTGAGAACTTCGTTCCTCTTCAGAACACAAATGAAGATTTTAGATGAAATCCAGGAGCTCTCTGACCCTCCATAGACTCCATAGCAATGGTACAGAGGCATTAAAAGTCTAGAAAGCTACCAAAACATCAACAATCTTATGTTTTCAGTCAT
>CAIGQW010053582.1:1316842-1344455 GCA_903798125.1 Danio choprae
GTGTGTGTGTGTGTGTGTGTGTGTGTGTGTGTGTGTGTGTGTGTGTGCACATGCGCGTGCACATGCATGGGTCTATGTTTAAGCTAATATACATAATATAATATACATAACAATCAGCTAATATCAGAATGATTTAAACAGTTTAAAGTAAATGATATGTAACATTATTACTATTTTACTTTATTTTTCATTAAATAAATGTAACTGTGGGCATGAGAGCGAGGTAAATTGTTTAGTTGTTGCTCAAAAACAATCAAAAAGTCTAACAATACCACACTTTTAAATGGCAGTGTATATTAATCTATAAAGGTATGTACCATACTATATAAATGTATATATAAATTTAAGTATATAAATACAATGAAATAAATACTAACACAAAATTAGCTTGAAATCTAAATTTATAATGTTTATTGTAAAGTTTTATGTTACAATGCCCCGCCACCTACTCAATATTCCGGTACAGTTGGAAGTACATCAGCATACTGAAATAAAAGTCTCAGCAACTTCCGGTTCAAGCTGACTTTAAGTCGAAAAAAATAATTGCATTTAATCTTTAGATTTCTGACTTTTTAAAAAGCAGAAAGGATGCCGAAATATGTCAAATTCTGTGTGAGCGCGGCTTTCTTCTTTCTGTGGGTTTCTCATCTCGCGCTCCTGCCTGCTGCTGCTGCGATCACTCTTACACTGGTATGCATCTCATGGGGATTATGCTTTATATGCCTTTATGGGGTAATTTTCTGTTGTTTATGAAAGAGTGTGAGTGCGCGTGTTCCTTTAATCCCACAAAGCCCCCTGAAGTGTGTGAGTACGGATGCTTTTGAACATGTTTTAAACAGCGGTGCTGCATGGCAAACCCATGAACATCATGAACGCTCCACATCTGAGCATCTGTGTTGTGCACAAAATGAAGTCATGAATGTTTTTTTAACATTGTCAGTCATCAGTGGAAAGCACACAACATGCTCAACTCAACTAAACTACAAGGTCTGACACACAAACTGCTATAGATATTTTTGTTTTGATCGTTGATGTCTGTCGTTGTGACTGAAGGATAAAATAGCGTTGGTGCTTTTAAGGCAGAGGAGGAACAGGGATAAACAACCTCGGCTGTTTGATTTAGAGATGTTTTAATTGAGCAGACTAGCAATTCAACGATTATAAAATGACATTGCCGTGTTGCTTTGTTCAAGGTGACAGGTTTTACAGATGGAAATGGCAGGTAAATATAGATGATTTAATAGGAAATGTTTTGCTGTTTGGTTAAATTGGATTTTAAGAAGGATTGTACCACCCTCAATGATATATGAAGAAAAAATACTGTACTAAAATCAAAATCAAATTGTCTGCTAAAAAACATAAACTTGCATTTTTTTTTTACTTATTTTATTTTATTACAAATATTTTTAATATGCTAATTGGTGATACATTAAAAATTAACTAAATAAATATTTTTTATTATATTTAATTTATTTTAATTGAATAATTATTAAAATTACTATACTATTTATTATAATAATATTATAATTATTAAAATTATATCAGCATTATTCCAGTCTTCATAGAACATTGTAATTAAATTAAATAAAATTGAAATGCATTAAATTATTATTTAAAAATAATATAATAATTATAATAATAATAATATGATAATTATTAAAATTGTAAAATCATTATTCCAGTCTTCATAGAACATTGTGATTATTCATTCATTCATTTTCATTTCGGCTTAGTCCCTTTATTAATCTGGGGTCGCCACAGCGGAATGAACCGCCAACTTATCCAGCATATGTTTTACGCAGCGGATGCCCTTCCAGCTGCAACCCATCACTGGGAAACATCACACTCATTCACACTCATACACTACGGACAATTTAGCTTACCCAATTCACCTATTCCGTATGTCTTTGGACTTGTGGGAGGAAACCGGAGCAACCGGAGGAAACCCACGCCAACACGGGGAGAACATGCAAACTCCACACAAAAATGCCAACTGACCCAGCCGAGGCTCGAACCAGCGACGTTCTTGCTGTGAGGCGATCGTGCTACCCAATGCGCCACCGTGAGGCCCTATAATTATTATAATGGTGTGATAATTATTGAAACAATATAATCATTATCACAGTTTTCATAGAACATTGTAATTAACTTAAATTAAATTAAATTGAAGTACATTAAATTATTATTAAAAATAATATAATAATTTTTATAATAATATGATAATTATTAAAATTATATGATTAATCCAGTCTTCACACAACATTGCAATTAAATTAAATAATTATTTAAAAAACTATAATAATTATTATAATAATATAATAATTATTATAATGATGTTATAATTATTAAAATAATATAATCATTATTCCAGTCTTCACAGAACATTTAATTTAATTTAATTTGATTTAATTTAATTTAATTGTGTTACAGTTAAAGTGTTTACTAGTATTACACATCAACGTGTAAAAGTCAATCCTTAATATTGGATGATTTTATGGAACCGTGGTACATTTTTCACAATTCTTTGATGAGTTGCATTTTAAAAGGCAACATTTATTATTTAAAATAGAGTTCTGTAAATATTTACATCTCTTTACTGTCACCTTTAATCTACTGCAAGAATCATTGCTTTTAATATTCCATAGTCTGTTGAAATTTGCCATGCGTCCGCGTTTTTTTGCCTCCATGTCATGCATTTAAAATCCTTACATCCTTTATCCCTTACTGTACATATAACATACTGATCACAAAACTTTTGAACAATAATCTATATACATATTTAAAAGTGTCGTCTCAGTTTTAAAAATGCCCCTAGCTTGATAGAAAGCAGCGTGTTATTGCAGTATTTTGGACTGTGCCTGTGTGCTGTGCAGGAGGAGAGATAGCTGTATGGAGGAGACATCAGCTCATCAGCATCAATCTTTAATGAAGGGCTCGGGGAAGCAGAGGCTGTTTCTCTCACTGCTTCATCTGTACCTGCACAATGATGAATGAAGCTCTGATGCCCACTGAAATACTCACACTCCTGCACACACACACGCACACACACAGACATGTCATATGCTGAAAGAAAAGATATTTCCTGGTTAAAATCTTACCAACATTTCAAGTTGGAGACCAGTTTAAGAGGAACGTGTAGTCATGTTACTTAAGGACGCGTTTACAGAATAACAACAATGTGTTTGTACTCCAAAATATCACGAATATTGTCATGTAAAGCTGCCATTAAAATGGAAGTTGCGATAGTGTTTTCTTTCGCATTGTGATGTATATTTCAGTTACATGATTTCTTGAATGAGCAAACGTGTAGGGCGGGACTTGATTCTGTCTTTTAGAATTGATTGGAGGATTGGATGGTTGTAGTTTGCAGATTCCAGGTTTTCACAGCAAACAGGTCAAGCATTTCATGTTTCATTTCATTATTTGCACTACCTGGTGGCAATTTGCTCCTATTAAACCCTTTGTATTGACTTTGTATCAAATATACTTATGCTAATACTAAAAAGAGAGCAAGAATAAATGTTTGGTTGAAGGACGATTTGAAAGTAAAAGTCTATAGACATCATTTACCTACTGAGGGATTGTTTGAGAGTCTGTGTAGTAGATGCTGTGTAGTAGGTGCTTTGGCAGTAATAGATTTGATCAAAATGGTGGGAAATGAAGACTCCTACACTCATCCACAAAGAACCTTATCAGCATAAAAGGGTTAATCTGGACAATATGTGTAAAGAAACTTTACAGAACCATCTTTTCTAAAAGTGTAATTACTGGTTGGTGTCACCAGTGTCTTGTTTGGTTCTGTGTATTTATACTCAGTTAATGAAAGTCGTTGTGATATGTGATCAGGTATGGTAACCCATGAACTCCACACACACCGTGAACACACATTGGATATTGGTAAAAGCACTGGTTATTCACTCCCACCGCCTAGAATCTCTGATGGTGTCGGTGTTCTGTCGATTTGTCCTACCTTGTCAGATTTTCTTATTGTAGTGCAAAATTACAGTTTATCGGTTCATCCTACCTCATTGAAAAATTTAGCAGTGGGTCACCTACCAGTATGTAATGAAGAGGGAGATGAGTTATAGTGCACAAAAACATATAAATAAACAGGCATGATGATTTAACAGCGCAAAATAATTTACTAATAACCAAGTAGGATAATTTTACAGTGCAAAATAGCTTAGATAGAGTCAAACCAGCAACCTTTCGATCACAAGTGTAACTCTCCAACCGGCTACCCCTGTCTGTCCTAGGATATGTTTAACCAACATTGTTTTCAACTAAATACTGAAAAATGCTGTGCAGTGTTTCTTTACGAAGTGATATAACAAACGAATATCTCATTTCACACCAAATTCGAAGAGAACACACTTAGCATTATTCGCTCTAGATTACACGTTGGATTTTTCACCTCACACCCATTTTCAGCTTGAGTTGAATTTTTTTTTTCCTGCTCAGAAGACACGATTGAGGTAAATTCTGCTCTTTCACATCAAACGAATCACACATTTCACATTATTCGCACTGTCCAACAGAAACTTTGTATGTAATATCCTGGCACGAATACTAGAATACGCATTTTATGTGAAATCTATGAGATTCTTTGACAGTTATAGATTTGAAAAACAAAAAGGCAACAACAAATGGTACCCTCACTTACGAAGAACCACATCACCATAAAACTATTATTCTAGATGATATGTGTGAAGCACCTTAAAAAAATCTATTCTTAGAGTGTAGCTACTGATTAGTGTCACCAGTATCTTGTTTGGTTCTGTGTATATATACTGTACTCCTCAGTTAGGGTATGTTTGCACAGCATTGGTTGTGTTCCGTTTTCCAGTACTGGGTTGCAGCTGGAAGGGCATCCGCTGCGTAAAACATATGCCGGAATAGTTGGTGGTTCATTTTGCTGTGGCGACCACTAATAAATAAGGGACTAAGCTGAAGGAAAATGAATGAATGAATGTTTGTGTTTAACTAAATACTAAAAACACTAATCACCAGTTTATTCACTTCAAAACTATTCACAGGGCATATTTAACTACACGTATATGACATATCATAGGTTTATCTCCACATCCTTATTGTAAGTTCTGTGAACCAGAGCATCCAGATTACCTTTTTACATATATTGTGGGAATGTTCAGAGGTGCAAAAACTTTGGGATTCTGTGCTAGACATTTTATTTAAAATTTGTTTTTCCCTTAAATACAAAGGCCTATAAATTTTGGTTAGCTGCTTCAACTGCTAAGGCTGCTAAGGTTAAGCAAGTTAAACCTTGTTAAGTTCAAAGCCGCTGCTTAAACATCCTTGTTCCCCCTTTTGTACCCGAACATAAAAAGAATGATACACAACATTGTTTTAAGGCCCTTATTAATGTCCCTTATCAGTGTAAATGCAGTGTTCAGTTTAGAATATTAAACGTGAATTAGCAATTGGTGTGTTTTATGACTAAACTGCATTGGATTCTGTTTTTTATTTCATTATTTGTTAGTTTTTATAGCAGCGATATAATATTTTGCTGTAGTTCACAGTATAAAAGGGTCATGAATGATCAATGTGATGTTTGTCTTGTCTAATACGTGTTTTCTGAGAATGAGTGGGCTGGTTTTGGTCTGTTTTTTGATACATATTGCATATGATGAGCTGCGCTGTCCATACTAATACTCTGTTTACTGCGCTTGAAGCGATATGTCCGTTTGTGCAGTTGACAAGCATTTCCGTTGTAGGATTATAATACAGGTTGACTGTGGATGATGTTGTCTGGTCTGTTCTGTCTTCGGGAACGGGACGTGCATTCGCTGACAGTGACCTTCTGTTGGCATATGAGCCAATTGCTGTGTTGCCAGATATCACTAAAAAACAAGCATCTAAAAAAAGGCTTAAGGTAAAGGCAGGAGATGAGGCTTAATTGCATGTCGCTATCAAAAAAAATGTGTTTTAAATTATTATACTTTACAAAACTAAGTAAAATGTCAATTAATAAACCTCTGGTGCTCGCATGCTTGTGTGTCTATGGAGAGGGGTAAAAGCATATAATTTCAAGGAGAAACCAACTACGGCGTTTATTATTGACATTGATAGGTGTGAGCATTTGACAACTGCAATTAGATGTCTATCAAACTTCTTTGTGCTGCAAAAGCCAACTGAAACACACAAATGGAAATAAGTTGATATGAATTAATGAAAAAAACAACAAGGCCAAAGTAACTCACATTGGTGGGGAAAAACATTCGGTATAATTGGAGCTGTTTAAAGGCGATATTTACGAATATTTTATATCAAGAATTAATTGCATTTCATTGATGAAGGTTTCTTTGAACCCAAAGCAAAACCATTTTATATTGAAAATGTTATATGATGAAATGTGCAGGAAAATAACATCCTTAATAACAATGCAGAATTAAAATATATATTTAATTGATAACCTTGCCCCTACCTCTAAATCTAACCTAAATCTAAATCTAAATATATTAGATAATTTTCTAAAATATATGTCAAATAAAACAAAAAAAGCATGACAGTAGGTGCGAACACAAAAAGTATTGAAAAAAAAGTGATACGAGTAGTTGTCCATATGACAGTGTGTTGCAATTGCAGTCCTTATTCTACAGTCATCTTGTAGGAGAGGCAAAGCAGGATTTAAATGGTTAATATCTGAAAATATAATCTCATTCAAACACACATCACCAAAAGCACAGCATGTCGAAATCTGTGATGAAGAAGCCAATGTGTGCTTGATTTCACAAACATACAACCTGTAGTTTTGACATAAACCTGTAGTTTTACATTTATAATGAATACTAAGGCAGCATGGTGGTGCAGTGTGTAGCACAATCGCCTCACAGCAAGAAGGTCGCTGGTTCGAGCCCCGGCTGGGTCAGTTGGTGTTTCTGTGTGGAGTTTGCATGTTCTCCCCGTGTTCGCGTGGGTTTCCTCTGGGTGCTCCGGTTTCCAAAGACATGTGCTATAGGTGAATTGGGTAAGCTAAACTGTCCGTAATGTATGAATGATGAAGTGTGAATGGGTGTGTATGGATGTTTCCCAGTGATTGGTTGCAGCTGGAAGGGCGTCCGCTGCGTAAAACATATGCTGGACAAATTGGCAGATCATTCCGCTGTGGAGACCCCAGGTTAATAAAGGGACTAAGCCGAAAAGAAAATGAATGAACGCTAATTTTTATGCTTACAGTAGCTGCTGAAGATTGAAATGAATGTCACTAAATAAAAGCTTAAAACTGCACCTCATCCTTAATTGTTGGGATTTTTAAAGATTTGGATCACAATGCTCAAATAAAATAGATTCCTTTTGTCATTTTTGCTGCATTTTATGGTCACATGACTGAAAAAAAGAAATATCATATGATAATCAATTTATCATTTTATTATAGTAAACATGTTTTTATGTAATCTTTGAATTATTAATGCCACAAATTCAGCACAAGCACACAAATAAAGTTGCTGATACATACGTAATTTATGCTTTCGATGTTGTCAGTTCATCAATATTGTACGTTTTGATGCTGTCAATACTGTATGTTTCAGTGTCTATGCAAACGTCTGAGTAGCAAATATTCTTCTGAAACTGATGATGAGCCTTTAACGTCCGTGGACATTTTTTAATCAACGTTAGGTTCTTAAAGGGACAGCTCACTTTTTAAAATTCTGCCATCGTTCACTCATCCTCCACTTGTTCCAAACCTGTTTGGATTTCTTTCTTCTGTTGAACACTAAAGTAGATATTTTGAAGAATTTCCATCATGTAACCACTGACCTACAATGGAAGTCAATGGTTACAGGTCTTTGGCTTTCTTCAAAATATGTTCTTTTGTGTTCAACAGAAGAAAGAAACTCATTTTGAAGCACTTGAAGATGAGTAAATAGTGAATACATTTTTATTTCTAAATAAACTATGCCTTTGACAGTGGAAAAAAAAAAGATTAGTGAAAATTAAGATTATGAAATGTTCTTCACACAAACTGCTTCTTTTTTTTTGCTAAAAAGTTCTTTGGGAAACAATATAATCTTTTATTTTAGTTCTTTCATGTATTTTTTACAAGTCAAATACACACGAATACTCCCACTGGACTTACCACACATGGTCTTTCATGAAAAGCGAGTCTCCATTCTCTTCATTTTCTCCAGCACTTTCACTCAGCAGGGTTGACTAATGTATTTCCCGTTCTCCGGCTTCACCTGCTTAGTCATCCATTTCCCTCCCTCTCTCTGTCTTTATGTTCCTCCTCCCACACTGCCTTTCACTGGCCTCCATTCATTTTATCCTCTGCCTGTTTCTCTGCCTCTCTGAAACACTTCATGCTGTCGTGTGTCCAGCGGTGGGTGGAAATGTACGGTCCATGAGCAACTGCTAATTGCTCTGTGATTCTGTTTTCAAGACTGGGTTTCTTCAGTCTGGACTCACTGACTGGCAGCTCTATTGTACACCATCAGAGCTTTCCTTTTGGCTTTTTCCTGCTCAGGGTTTTAGATGTTTTACAATGAGAGTTTCAGGGTTTTAGGCTCATGAAGTGGGTATTTAATCTGTCATTATTGATTATGATTATTAATAATAACACGGTCTTGTAAGCTGGAGGTCAAAGCTAGTGAATTTTGGTCACATATGTGGTCGGTTTGATGGTCTTGCTTTTATAATTGATGTACTGAGCAGCTTTGGAGGGATGTTGTGATGTTGTGGAGTGAGTTTGTGAATGCAGTGTTTCTCTGAAAGACCTCTGTTGCCTCCTGGTGTTGATTAGCAGAACTACAAGTTTTGATGAATCAGTTGTGTGGTTCAACCTAATCAGAATTTTCTCTTTTGTTTATGTGAAATAGATTGAGTTTTGTAATGACATTGCCAATATATATAAGTTAGGGTTGTTCATTTTGTTAATTTTCTTGAATGACAACTGACGCTTGTTACCAATTATTAACCATTCAGTGAAGGTTTAGTGTCAATAAAATGTGAATAAAAAGTCTATCTCCCTATTTTTGTTCTGTTGGATAAAAGTGAATTATTTACAGTATTGAATAATGGCTTATTTACATCAGTATGACCTAAAATTAATAGAGTAGTCTTTTTTTTTTCACTCTCATTACTTTTAAGTAGATAAAGCTTATTTTGTTTATAATGAATTATAATCAGAATTTGTGCTACGCCACTGTTAATATTGTTTTATAAAACATAAATAAATAAATGCTTTTTAGACCCCTCTCTCTATATATTTATTTATTCAGTTATTTATTTATTTATTTATATGCGTTTATCAGAAGTTTAAAAGACTTCAACATAGCAAAATATCTATTAAAATGAAATCAATCTGCACTGGCAAAACATTATATACTTAATTTTAAGCAAATGATTCAAAATTTCAATGGAGAATATGCCTGAAAGACCACACATGGGCAGGTGTGTCAGACCTTATTAATCTTTGGATATGTGAACATTTATAACACATGTATTAAGTAAATAAAAATATCAGGTATACACAGGTCATTTCTGGATGTCTCTCAGTGAACTGATTTGTTCAAATGTTAACGTCACATCTTCTACCAGCAGGCACAAACAGGCCAAAGACGTTTAGTGATGTACTTTATAATAACGCTGCTGTGTTTGTGTTCAGGGGAAGGACCCTCTTTATGCCCAGATCAACAAGGGGAAGAAGTGAAGCATCATGGGAACTCTGCACAGACGTGATCAGCGCTGGGGGGAGCAGGAGACCAAAACACTGGAGATCTGTGTGTGTGTGTGTGTGTGTGTGTGTGTGTGGCGTGTGTGTGTGTGAGCGTGTGTCACTCCAGCCTCAACGGTCCACTTCTCTAGAGCCGCCCGTCCCCCATCACCACGTCCTCCGCCACTCTCTCCACGACACTTTGTTTCTTTCGCACTGTGTTCAATGCACATGACAGCGGGGCATTGTGGGGGATTTCGACCCTTCAGCACCCCTCATAGCCTTATGAGCCCAGCTCTGCCGCTTCATCCATTCACACCATTTCCTACTTCCAGTTTCGGACTCTGTATAGAGGAAACTCTGCCCTGCCGGATCCATCTGTGACTTCTTCATCCATTTTTGGGGTTGGTTTGGTTTTTCCTCTCGCGCGTGTTTGAGATTCTGCTGCTATAAAGCTATGCAGAGCTAAAAAAAAAAACAAAAAAAACAACGAAAACAACATTTTCTCTGTCCTTGGGATGGAGAGCGATGAGGACGAGCGACTTTTGCCAAAATCTCAAGATTTCGGAGCAGCTGAATCTGACTGGGGGTCTCGAGGGTACGGACGTTTGCAAAAACGTGTGATCAAACTGTTCCTTCTCTATAGCTTTTGTACAATACTAATGAGAAAAAAAAACAAAAAAAAACAAAAAAAACATGATGTTAAAATGGAATTTTTATTTTATAAGTCAAGTGGAGCCCTTGAAGTCAACTTTAGATGTGTTTTAGGGGTAAACATGGCTTTAAAAATCTGACCGTTGGTTTGCCAAACTCATTTTGTAAATATTAATAATAATAATTATTATTGATAATAATAATAATGACGATGATGACGACAAATAATAATGATGATGCCGATGATAATGATTATAACAGTGTTCATTCCATCCCGTGGACTTCCGTGCCATAAAATAGGCTGGCCTTAGTGATGCAAACTCCTCATGAAAACCCAAGCAATATGATCATGTGTCGCAAAATCCCAAGCGGTTGCTTTTTATTTTAAAATTTAAGCAGGATGTCGAGACTAGCCTGAAAACAACCAGAGAGACTGTTATAATGATTGAGTGGCTCCAGTGGTAAATAGATGGTGTTATGTTTGTGTGATCTCTTTCGTTGTGAAGATGAAGCTGGTTACTGTGATGAAGGATGACCGGAGCTTCTCTGAATGTGTATGTTTAATGCAGCAATCACAAATCCACATGTGCACCAACGCACATGTATACACACGCTTACAGGGACCTTAAAGTCAACATGACATCAACATGTTTGAATTTTTTATTACACCTTTCTGCACATTTATCAGTGCTTGTTACTCCAAAGAGAAAAAAGTCTTCTTATTCTTTCATCAAACTTCCTTCTTGACTGACAGAACTAAAACTCAAACAAAAGCCCTTTTAAAGGGGTCATGAACTGAAATCTGCAAATAAGAGGGCATTGTGTTAGACATTCTGAAAGCAGGGTTGCCAGGTCCAAGAGTATTTCCCAGCCCAATGACAACTCAAAAAGGAATGAAAAGTATCCGATTTCTCCCCTTTGTCCAATCAGAGCCAATTGTTGTATTTTCACTAAGGCAATAGTTTACCGGATATTCTCTTATATTTTGTGATACAAATTGTGGATGTAGTATACGTGTTAACTGACGACTTTTTGCACTCTAAACAACACTACTAAGTACAGTATGTACAATACAATATGTGATGTGTCATCAGATGATTTTACTCGCTCACTTGCAACGGTCTTTAGGTTGCCAGATAGAAATTCGGGAGCAATGTCCATTAAGGAACGATTCAGTTTATATTTTGTATTCGTGAGAAAGAAACATTTTGGCAGCCACTTTACGAAATATCCCCCCCCCCAAAAAAATGCATTTCGTCTCTCAAGTGCATTTTTAACTTATGCAGAAAAACTGCAACCCTGGCAACACTGCCTGTAAGATTCAGAACTCCAACCGTCATTACTTCAAGCTGCCAAAATGATTCATTATAGAATTCTCAGTACCAAAAAGATCATGCCCACTTCTGCATCACTGCCTTTTTACCCCCGCCCACTGGTTCACACACGTACAAGGAGAAGAGTAAATAGAGAAATGCTAACACAGGATTATTTTAGCAACAAAATGATAGCAATGTGAGACATGAGGAGCTAAGCTGTGGAAGAACATTCAGTTTACAATAATTCATAACACATTCTATTAATAATTTATTTTAAGTCACAGAGTTACATTAAACAAGACACAGTTTGATGCAGGGTGTTCAGAAAAACTGAACATAAAAGATGATACAGGGCTGAATATATTGGAACCGATAATAATTCCACAACACACAATCTGAGTAATAAAGTATCGTGTATCTCTATTCGTTTGTCTGTTACACATATTTAACACATGTATATGAGTAAGTATATGAGTGAGTGAGCCCCCCAAAAAAGCCTATTGTTTGTAGAGTAATTTACACCATAATTCACAACACTGGGCTGTTGAATGCTTGATTCTGATTGGCTGATGAACATTCTAAGGCGTGACATTATTTTCAGATAAACTAGTACTACACACAGGAGCTGTTTGAGGACAAAATGTCTTGAAATACAACGTCTTTGGGTGTGGTAACTACAGTATAAGCGGAATAATTGACTCCAGTCTGTTGAATTATAAGAAAAAAATGCGCACCTGAGGTGTAAGGAGCATCACCACCTTGGGTGTGCAATATTTTTCTAATGATTCAAAGGCATGTCGTCAATTATTCCTTACATGCAAAAAAGACTGAATCACAAGCAGATGAGGAAGGCATTCCCGTTTACACCTCATGTTTTAATCTGTCTCTTTGTTAAACCACTTTCCTCATTTCTTTGAAGGCAGGTGCACGTTTTGGCTTTTTCTGATTGTTGTAAAATAAGCACATACAATCTGCATACGACCATTAAAGGAAACTGGGGGAAAACATACGGACAGTAGGAGCTACAAAACTACACTGGGTTTGTGTTAAGATGTTAGGTGGTCTTTTGTAGCTGCTTAAAGGCATATGACCACATGAATGTCTACACTATGAAAGAAATAAGTGTTTAACTACCTTAAGTGGTCAAAACCAGTGTTGAGGAAAGTTACTTTTGAAAGTAATGCATTACAGTATTGAGTTACTCCCCAAAAAAGTAACTAGTTGCGTTACTTAGTTACTTTTTATGGAAAGTAATGCGCTACGTTACTTTTGAGTTACTTTTTCATACCTGCCTGTGGCTTGATCTCTTTCAGAACTTGCAGGGTATTTTTCTTTGTTTTAAATAGAGGAGCTCTGCATTTAACAACATGCTGTATAACCTACAACTTCATTTACCTTTAAAAAAAAAAAGAATAATGTTACGTTATGAGAACTTCTTGATGCTGTACATGCCCTATATACAGATTAATGAAAGTCGAATGTGTTTGCTACTTTTGTATTTTTGTCTTATTAGTTCAGTAAAATCACTGTCCATTGAGACAATCCCCTCTTCTTTCATGTGTTCAAAATAATGACAATACTTCCATCACAGAAATGTGAGGCTCTGCCATCTTAAATTGCTCATTCTCTCGTTGAGTGTGTGATTCAACATGATTACACTAATTGTGATTCAGCAAATCAATCTAAAAAGTAACTCGAGTTACATTTTTTAAAAAGTAACTCAAATATTATTACTTAATCTTTTTAAGTAATGCGTTACTTTACTCGTTGCTTAGAAAAGTAACGGGATTACTACATAACTCGTGTTACCTGTAATGCGTTACCCCCAACACTGGTCAAAACTGGCAAGCTCAAAATGTTTCTGATCCCATATACACCAGTATTTACTGTCGTCCACTTGACAAAATTGCATCTTTACACATGCTATTAGGACCAAAGAGGGTCAAATATAGGATGGAAATATAGCCTATTCCTTTAAAAGGATAGAGTTTCTGATTTAGACCTCAGAGAATATCATAAATGGGGCAGTTCATGAACCCTTTAAAATCCTGACAATAATTGAATGCCAAAAACTACTGGCTCAGATTTCAAATGTAATTCCTACGTGTTTACAATTGAGTCAATTCCCAAAGCAAAAGCTCCTTTTTGCTCATAAATACATCACATTATATATAAATTGAGTTCATTTCATGTTGACTTTAGGTCCCTCTGATCACATTAAAACATCCAATCATAGAAAACGTCCATAAATTACGTCTGTCTTCACCACATCTGAAAAGCTCAGAGCTTTCCATTACTGTGACGATGAATCCCTCCTATTTTATGGCCAGAGTCCCGATTTCATTTCTAATAAAAGCGGTTTTGGACCTGCGAGATCTAAATTTCGAGGATTGAGAGGACGAGGGTGAAAATCAAGGTGAATGGGAGTCCTTGCGATTTCAGTATGTTTCTATTTTGCCTTTACCTCAGCTAATGGTTTGGTAATGTAAAAGGACACGTTATTTTTTATCTTGATGATAATGACATTCTACAGTGAATTTTTAGAGCTTTTCTTTTGTTTGTTTGTTTGTTCGTTTGTTTGTTTTCTCTTGATTTACGTAACCCACCATGTAATACTGTTACCAATAAACACATCCCAAAATGTTGTTCTGCCTCTCTGCCAACAAAATCTCTATTTATGTGCAGCTATTTTATAGAGTGTATTCATTTATGACTCGATTTCGTTATTACTGTATAGTATATGCAGTCATTATGGAACTACTCAGATGTCAACAACAGCATGGATTGAACTGTAGGTTACTCTACGACCTTTATGCTGTCTAAGCTACAAGAAAAATGTAAGCTTATAAATCACATTTAAGCTGGGAAAAGTGTAACACTTTGACAAACTGAATTTAGACTTTCTTCTGCTTAATTTGTTATACCTTTTGGCAGTTTTTACTCTAAATGTGTTTTTTCCCAGTCTGACTAATTAGTACAGGCCAAAACATGACAAGAATTTATCATTTTTCAGCAGCAACTTTTAACAAAATATGCGTTTCATTCGGTCCAGTGGTAATGTTTACAATACGTTCTGTTCTTCAATATGGCCGAATAATGATGCTTCTTGAAAACATACTGTTCTATTCTACTATTTTCATGAAGGTGGCTGCCATATTGAAATCACGTGACCAGATCCATACTGCTCTTGTTATCAAAGTCTTTATTGCAAGCAGTTTTACATTTGATCTATAAAACGTGCTAGTAAGAATATTTTCCATTGGGTATACATGTACATATTGATTAGCTAGTGCTTGTACTTTAGGTGCTAGTACCTTTAAAATAAAGATACTAGTTCTTATTTATTATATACTAGTTATTTATTAGATACCAGTACCAGTACTAATACACCTTTTTAAATAGAAATAGTAATTCATTAGATAACTTCATTAAGTAACCTTTTTAAGAGGTTTGTTTAATAGTAATATTCTTTCTATCTGCACAGAGTGATTTACAAGCTTGCCTTTAAGTAAATTACTGAGTTTTGTTTTGACTAGCTGTGTACGGAAGACTAGAGATAGATGAAGTTTGCCGACTAATGCTTAATATGTAGATAATTGTATTGGTTTCACTTATAGTGGTTAACTATAACAAACTATTATTGTTACTAGTAACACATTTCAGATGTTTGCACATTTCAGAAGTTTTTACATCTTTGTGGATCTGTCACTGAGATATCAAATATTCTATTATACTACTATGTCTTCATGTTGTGACTATGTAGTGTAATAAGTAGCATATCTCTAATGAATGACTAGTATTTAATAAGTTGAAGCTAGATACTAATCAATAAGCACTAGTAAGAACTACGCTCAAAAAAATGATGGGTTATTCTAATAGACCTTCCCCATGCAAAAATAATTCTTTTGTAATTTATAGTAAACATAATAGTTTTTTTTAAATCATAGTAAAGTACTTGAATTAATCTTTTGGGTAATTCTATAGTTGATTACCTTAATGGAAAACCTAGTATTTACAAGAATAAGCACTAGTAGCTAGTATTATTACATGTGAACGGTTTGCCATAGAACACTGGATTGAGGGAAAAACAATCCTGGGCATGAACAGGTTTTTTTCTAGCATAATAACAGTAGTGTTGTGCAATGCTGCTTCCACACCACTAGATGCCAGTATGAAGTTCAGTATTTGCCAGCAAAACTGTTTAACTGAGGATGCCTTTGAAGAAGGTTCAGGTAGGAGACACATTTGACATTTTTTGTAGTTTGGGGAAAAGGACATTCCTGCTACCTGTACTGCTGTTTCAGAGGTTAAACTATCTAAACACACAATCTAAATTAGATTAATTATGTGAATTGACTCACTGAACTGAAACGTTGCCAGATAAATAAGCACATTTAGGCATTTTGTTGAACACAAAACATTTAAATGCTCTCTCATTTGATAGAGGATGATAGAGGCCAACACTAGCCTGCTTTGCTATTCTTACAAGAATTTATCCCTAAAAGCATTATTAACTTTTATTTTCAGCCTTGATCCAAATGAGCACTTCTCAAACGCTTCAACTGTAAAATACAGTAACCTATAATTTGTAGGTCGGAGGTCAAATGACCTTAAGCATATTATTTTAATTATGGGGTGGATTCCTTCTTTCTGAAGGTATGGAGATTGATTTACAAGCATAAGAACTGGTTTCCTTTGAGTAAATTTTTGAGCCGAATGTTTTGACAAGCTGCAAAACAGAATACTAGAGGTAGATGATGTTTATATCCAGGGCCTAAAATTAACAACCCAGCTTCAGATATGAGTAATAAACTGTTTATGGCCGACATCTGCCTGAGAGTGCAGCATCAAATTGCAACGTCTGTGTTGTATTTATTAAAGTTTGTAATCCTGAATGTTTCAGTCTCAGAGCAGCTTTGTTTAAGCTGGTTCATACTCCACACTTTTAGAAATAAAGGTACAAAATCTGTCCCTGGGGCAGTACCTTTTCAAAAGGTGCATTTTTTGTTCCTAACAGGTCCTTAAAGGTATATATTAATACCTAAAAAGTACAAATAGGTACCTCATAGTACTTAAAGGGTACAAAAGTGAACCTTAAAGGTACAAATGTGTTCCCTAAAGGTACTAATGTATGTACATTTCACCTGTACAATTCACAATTCACCTGGTTCACCTGTATGGTACAAAATTTTACCTTTTAAAAAGGTACCACCCCAGTGACAGATTTTGTACCTTTATTTCCGAGCGTGCATGCATCAAACATTTTAATAAATCTTAAATGAGAATGCTTTAAAAATGAGCAAATTCAGCATTATGGGTGTGACTTTGGGCCTCACAGTGGCGCAGTGGGTAGCACGTTCGCCTCACAGCAAGAAGGTCGCTGGTCGCTGGTTCAAGCCTCGCCAGTTGGCGTTTCTGTGTGGAGTTTGCATGTTCTCCCCGTGTTGGCGTGGGTTTCCTCGGGGTGCTCCGGTTTCCCCCACAAGTCCAAAGACATGTGGTACAGGTGAATTGGGTAAGCTAAATTGTCTGTAGTGTATGAGTGTGAATGGGTGTGTATGGATGTTTCCCAGAGATGGGTTGCAGCTGGAAGGGCATCCGCTGCATAAAACATATGCTGGTTCATTCCGCTGTGGCGACCCCAGATTAATAAAGGGACTAAGCCGAAATGAAAATGAATGAATGAATGGGTGTGACTTTTGCAGTAAAAAAACTTTAAACATAAATTCACAGAGAATGTGTACAATATTTGAATCATCTGTTTATTTTTTCCAAAAATGTTGTAGTAATTTCGTGAATTAAACTGCACAACCCAAAATAAATCATGCTAATCAAAAGTATTAGAGTTGGCTCGTTGTATAAAAATTCATTATTGTTAATTTTTGCATTTTTACATTTAAGAGGGGGAAAAATCCTTATGGATGTGGCATCTCTCTGTTATGAATGTGACTGATTTGGAATTGGCAATTGTGTGAATTTGGTAAATCGAATTAAATAGTTTGAAAAGGTTGACTAAGATATTTTTGAGTATTTTTACAGTATTGTAAAATGCAAGCCTACACAAACAACTTAGAGGGTTTCGCTATTTTGGTGAAAACCTTACTTTATTCATTGCAATTTTGACATTAGCTTCGAATTTCTTAAAAAAAAAATACTATAATTATAAAAATGTTTTCTGGAAAATAAAAGCTATGGTTTAAAGTTTGAAAGAATAAATTAATAAGTGATTGTTGTTTTATTTTATTTGCTAAAAGAATTTCAGATTCCACTATTTAGTTCAAATAAGGGCCTCACAGTGGCACAGTGGATAGCACGTTCGCCTTACAGCAAGAAGGTCGCTGGTTCGAGCCTCGGCTGGGTCAGTTGGCATTTCTGTGTGGAGTTTGCATGTTCTCCCCGTGTTGGCGTGGGTTTCCTCCGGGTGCTCCGGTTTCCCCCACAAGTCCAAAGACATGTGGTACAGGTGAATTGGGTAAGCTAAATTGTCTGTAGTGTATGAGTGTGAATGGGTGTGTATGGATGTTTCCCAGAGATGGGTTGCAGCTGGAAGGGCATCCGCTGCATAAAACATATCCTGGTTCATTCCGCTGTGGCGACCCCAGATTAATAAAGGGACTAAGCCGAAATGAAAATGAATGAATGAATAGTTCAAATAATAATCTCTCACTGAAAACTAATAGGGCTGTCACCTCACAGCAAGAAGGTTGCTGGTTAGAGCCTCGGCTGGGTCAGTTGGCGTTTCTGTGTGGAGTTTGCATGTTCTCTCCGTGTTGGCGTGGGTTTTCTCCGGGTGCTCCACGTTTCCCCCACAAGTCCAAAGACATGCACTATAGGTGAATTGGGTAAGCTAAATTGCCCGTAGTGTATGTGTGTGAAAGGGAGTGTATGGCTGTTTCCCAGTGATGGGTTGCAGCTGGAAGGGCATCCACTGCGTAAAACATATGCTGGATAAGTCATTCCGCTGTGGCGACCCCTGATTAATAAAGGGACTAAGCCAAAAAGTAATACATTATAATAATGTGAGAAAGTAATAAAACTATTAAAAAAGATATCTTGATATAAATTTACTTGATGCCCCTTCAATAAGACTTTGCTTAAGTAAAAAGTGGGAAAACTAGCCCTGGACTTTTCTAACCATGTTCTGTAAATTAAAAATAAATAAATAATAACTGAAATTAAAGGTATAATTCACTAAAAGACAGAAAATTCTGCCATCATTTACCCATACTTCATACTTGATACTCATACTAGTTTTTTTTCTTTCTTTCCCACAAAAGAAGATATTTTGAAACATGTTGGTATCTGCCACCCACTGACTTCCAAACTATTTTTTAAAAAGAGGCGTGAACGGCACTGACCAATCATTTTTATGTGACTTCAAGCTTACGTGATCTGAAGACGTAATGAGTGTTTGATTTGATTGTTTAATGATGGAAGCTGTGCCTTCGTGGATTTCTGTGCTTCTTGTCTGACTGCATTCTTTCTGAATGAAAACAGTCCTTAGCTGGCGTTCAGTGAAGTGACTTGCTTGACGAGACATTCCTTTATCTCGTCATTAGCACATGAACACGCTCATCCAACCTCATTCCAGTTTGAGGGCCAATGGGCGAGTTCTCTCTGTGTGTTATTTATCCTGAAACAACTGCGACACAACACCATTTCATTTGTACATGCTGAATCTTTTCGAATCGTAAAGGAATAACTCAATGGATTATTAGTTTATGAGGAGTTGAGAAAAAAGAAATATGTCTTTTTAACAAACTGCTGGAAGCTTTTGTGTCACAATGATGGAACAGGTAAGAAACGACTGTGAAATTATTATTATGTTTTATTATTATTCTAATAGTAACGTTTAAGTATGATTTAAGATTGGATATTTTTTGTTATACTTCTCAAACAGATTTGTACACGAGACTTTATGAAGAAAAAAAAGAAAAAGTGAATAAAATATTGAGGTAGAACCATAGGGAATTTGGACATGTGCCAGGCTGGTACAACACTGTACCAGGCTAGTACCACCATCTCTTTTGTTTTCAAATTAGTTTAATTAGTTTATCGGTTATCAACATTAGCTTACACTTTATTTTATGGTACAATACTTACTATGTGCAAACCATTAACTTTTGCCTCAATAAACTTAAAATTTGCTGCATATTGATAGTTGATAAGGTTGTAGTTGGGATTGGTATTGGGTAGAATAAGATCATGCATAATATGCACTTTATAAGTACTAATAAACAGCCAGTATTTTAATAATAGGCAGGTAATAAGCCACTAGTTAATAGTGAGAACTGGTCCTATAGTGTTACTCAACAATTTATTGCAATTCAATGTCATACTGTTGCTTGAAAGTATGTTCTAATGCTGCTTGTGGTAATGTTCACAACAGTTATTGCTTTAGTTTGAGAGTTCTTGTATTTTTGTATACATTGTTTAGATTGATTAGTGTGGTTTTGACTATTAAAATATATGGGATTTGATTAGGATAATCACATGGCCTTCTGATTCCTGAAACAAGGTTATTTGTGTTCCGTTGTGATATTAAGCAGTTTATTTTTTATGCTTCAAGATTTTGCTGGAAATGCATATGCATTTCATTGTGCAATTTGCATTTACTTTGAAATAACCTTTACTATATTTTATATATCAGGATGAATCAGCAGGATTTGAGGGAGAAAATGGTCTGAATATCCATCCTAAACCTGTCATCCCAGAAAAACCTAAAGGCATCCCACCTCCATCAAAAGTCAGCAATCCTTTTGTCTCCTCCCTTAATGCTGCTGTGAGAAAAGGGGAGCTTCTCGCACCACGTGTAGTCTTTAAAGATGACAAAAATCTCAGTCGCCAGCTCTCTCCACCTTGGGGATCAAAACCCAGTGACAACCAGTCTGTCAATAACACTGAACTGCTAAATAATAACCAAAAGAAGGAGGTTGATGCTGTTAAACAGAATCTCAAAGGTCAGAATCTCCCACTGGTTCTGCCAATGTCTCCAAAAAAAGATGAAACCTCAGAGCCTGAATCTAGTCCACGTACACCTGTGTCTGCTATACCAGCCAAATGGTCAACACCTAAAATGTTTGTATTTAACGCTCCAAAAACTAGCAAAGTTGAAAGTAACCAAACAGAACATGTGAAGGGGGTTGAAGTTACCAAGAAGTCTATGAAGGAAAGAAATTTTCCATTGGTTCTGCCAGTGGCTCCGAAAAGAGTTGAAACTTCAGAACCTGAACCCAGCCTATTTACACATGTGTCTGTTCCACCATCCACACCCAAGAGCTCTGTTATTACTCCTCAGAAAGCCAGTAAAGTTGTCAATGAGAATGCAGATGCCACAAAAGAGGTCAATGTTGCAAAAAAGTCTATGAAGGAAAGGAATCTTCCAGTTGTTTTGCCAACAAAAACTGATACCCCAGAGCTTGAAAGCAACCCCAATACACTAATCCCCATTACACCAATCAAAGTATCTACACCCAAGAATTTTGTATTTACCACTCCAAAAGCTAGCAATGAGAAATCAGGATCAGTGGAAAGTTCAATTAAAGTGGAAAGTCCAATTCCAGCAAGTCGTACCCCTGTTCCGCACCCCCCAACTTTTGCTGCCCCAACGGTTGCAGCAAATCCCCCCACTGAAAGTGTTCCTGTTGTCCCTAAGGCTGTTGTTCCTTCTCAGACGTCAGTTGTAGCACCTTCTGTCCCCAACATTCCTACCCCAAGTATTTTATCCCCAAGCATCCCAACCTCTGTCAACCTTGAGCCAAAGATTCCTGAACCAAAGATTACTGAACCAAAGATTCCTGAGTCAAAGATTCCTGAGCCAGCCATTCCAACACAAGTCATTCCTACTGTCGCTAAGACTCCTAAACCAGATCCCTCTTTTACAACTCTTTCTGACGCTGAACCTCTAAAACCAAATATAAATATGCTCAATTTGTCAGAAGTATTTCCTCCCCCTGAAGGAAGCCCTCCTGCAGAATTCACTGATATTCCTCCCCCTCTTCTTGAAGATTATCCCGATGGAGACTTTTTTGAGCAAGTCAAACCCACTCCAGCAATACGTACATCTATCCCCCAAATTCCCAGGAGTCCAGATATCTCTAGGTTATCCTCTACCCCTATACTGTCTACCCCTCCAGTAGTATCTCGAGAGTCTTTGGTGAAGCCCTTAGAATATACAGTCTTCAGCCCCATTCCAGATGTTCATACTGTAGTTAAACCTGTAGATGTGGTTCTGGAGAATACAAAAGGTCTCACTGACAACCTTGACAGGACTAAAGATGATCAGCCCTCAACCAAGCCACTTTCAGCCCTCTCAGCCTTGGCGAGAGCAGAAGAGATGGGCTCAGGAAAACGAACACCACCTGATAGCCGTATTTTTAACCTTTTGGAACGGGCTAAGAGAAAGTCCACAGCGATTCAGTTAGCTACCACACCTGAGCATACAACCCCAACTGAGACAGCTACACCCGAGATACCTCTGCCTGAAACTCTCACACCTATGCCTGAGACTCTCATAACTGAAGTGACACAACCTAAGGTGACTCCACCTGAAAAGGCCTTACCACAGATTGCCACAACTGTAAAAGCACAGCATGAGGAAGCCCCACCTGTAGCAGAAGTGCTTGATATCCCTGAACTCCCTCCAGTTGACTATGTAGATCATGCTCGGTTTCCACCTAAAGCCCAAATACCTGAACTGACCAAGGTTAATGGCCTTGACAATAGTAAGTATCCATTTTAAATCAGGTTTACACTGTTCTATCTTGCCCACCTTTTTGCTAAGATAAATTATGTCCATAAAAGAAAGGTTATGTTGTTGTTAGGTAGTCTTGTATCAATGAGTGTGACATTTTTCAGGAATTACCAATTAAATTTAATTTATGTTAAATTTTCACAAGTGTGAATACTTTAAGCTTTGGAAAACAGGGTTTAAATACCTTTTTGACTGAGGTGAATTCCATTCTTCAGGGAGGGTTGGAATGTAGGATATGTAAACCTATTGTGGCTTGTGTTTAGCAACATATCTTTCATAATCAGAATGACAAAGATTATTTTGTCTCAAGGAAATATCTTTAAGAGTTTTGGTTTTCAGTTAAACTAAAAGTCTACATATAGACTAATTAGACTCACATATCCCCTTAAGTAGTAGTTGCAATTAGATCATATTACTCATAAGTTTAGAAGCATCCTTTCAGAGAAAATAATTGTTTTAATTACTGTGAATCAGTACATCTACACCTAAAATTGTAATTGTAAATATGTAACATCTTATTGCATTAAAATCATTTTAGTATAACGTATTAGATCAGTTACTACACAATTAATACACAAGTTAAAAACATAAACTTCATAGTTCCTGTGTTTACATTCCATAGTCCTGTTTTACCTGCTGTGTTTTCTCAACCCCGCCATTTTCTTTGGCTTTGCAGAGATATATTTCAGTGTTCCTGACCTATTCCTTGTGCTTCTTTTGAGTATTAGTAGTGTATTAGTAAATTGTTGGGATGGGGTTAGGATTAGTAACATCAGTTGACGTGCCTGCAAAGTTGGTTGTCAAAGAATGTTGGTTGTCAGTTGGCATCAGAAAACTTGTTGCAAATTTATTTGTAGACAACATAATGTCGAAAGGGGACCATTGTTACTTTGCTTGTAAGCATACAAACTATTGCTTAATGTGGATCATAAAAGTGTACAATTACAAAAGAACAAAATAAAGCATATTTTGCTTTTCGATCTTGAAAGGATTAAATTTGAGCATGTGATTTTATCATCATTGTCATCATCAGAACTCATATCCCCAGTATGTTCAGCATCTGGCTCATAACTACATCTCAAACATGCATCTCAATCATATTCTCAAACATATTATTTCCAGCATCTTCATAATCGATCAGTGAGTCGAGTGACAGTGACACTGAATTTGATTGTGTAGAGTATTTACTATGCCTGTGGTAAATTTGACTGAAACATCACATCATTGTTTGTCACTTGAAAAGTAAAGGTGAGCTATATTAAGTCATCAGATATTGAATTGTTGCACAGAAAACAAAATGGTTTATACCAGTACATTCATTAAAGGAACACTTTTTACTTATACAAAGTTGAGTTTTGATGTTAATGTTGAGTTTTCACATTTTTAAATTCCTTCAGCCAATCTCCAGGTCTGATACAGCTCCTTAAAATAGTTCCAGCTAGGTAGTTTACATTGGTTATATTAACAGAAGTTCACCAATTTTCTGGTGCTGCGTAATATCATTGTGCCTGCTGCTACCATGATACAGTAGCAAAGTTTGTTGCTTATTATACCAGAATAAGAGTATAGTTCCTAGACCCTACGAAATTGCAACTTTTTATTTTCTGCCAGCTTCAGTACATGATGTAGCTACCAATGGTCTAATCCGGTTCAAAACCAGAAATCCTTTTACAACTTTTTTTATTTATACTTGGTATATTGTGTGTAATTAATACATTGAGATAGACAAAAATCTCCTGGGTTGATAAACAGAGTTATAGACATCAAGTTACGATTGGTTTGGAAGCAACGTGTAGTTCTGACAGGTTTCTTGCCCATGAGTTTTGTTTATCCAGTGGTTCAGTGGTTGTCCATTCTAATTTACATAAATGATCTCAATGTTTCTGCAGGGGTGTTGACAGTGGTCAAACCAGTACATCCTCCTCCTCCACCACCTAGGAAGGCTCTACCAGCCACACCCATAGTGGACCCTCTACTAGAAAAACCAACTCAGTCTCCTGTTCCTCACCTCCAGATCCCCACAACTTCATCTGAAGACCTAAAAACACATGGTAACCAATTTACCCATAAAAAAGGCAAAGCATAAAACTCAATTTACCCCATTTGCACCTCGAATTAAGATTCATGAGTTAGATCAGAAGTGGGAAATGCTAAATACTTATATAAATGGTATTTAAAATTGTATGGGCTCATCTACTTTTGAAAATGCATTACTTGCTCTCATAGTCACCAAATACCACCCGCTTTCTGCCTACTGATCAAATTAAACACACAGATTATTATCATAATTGTATTTTCCATCCACATCCTTTTCATTTCCATGCTTTTCAATTTTAACCAGATCTACATAACCCATGTTTATACTATGTATAAGTATCTGTCCACCAAATACACAAATTACAGATTTGTGTTTCTTCATCAGAGGGATCACTACATGACAGCTCATTTGGAGAGATATTTTATGATGCTGAAGAACCTGCGACTCCTGCAGTTTCCACCTTCAGGTCTCCGTCAGTACCATCATCATCCTCTACTCCCAAAAGACCACTTTCAGTTCCAGAGGAAGCCTTACTGAAACAGCACAACCCAAAACCTCAGGTTAAGGATGTTGTACCTATGAACATGGAAGATATGGATTATGGGTCTATGAACTCTGGCTCTCCGAATACAGAAATTCAAGCTGTTGTGCTTAAAGATTCAGTGCAAAACTCTCCTGCCTTGTCTCTATCAGGGTAAGTCATTAAGGCTGTCTTCAATAATTTGTATCTTGTAATAATACTTGCCATCCACACTAATCTTTATCCAAAAGATGTTCATCCATACGGAACCATCTAATAAAGCTTATAGCGAGTGAATAAAGCTGTTCTTTTAGTGATGGCTGCTTTTGAAACACTGCATCACGAAGCTTCAAAACTTTTATGAATGTTTTGTTTCAAATCAGTTTTTTGGAATGCTTATCAAATTGGGAAGGTCACATGATTTCAGTAAACCTTTAGAAAATTCAGTGGTTCTCCACTAGTAATACCATAAAAATTGAGTATGTCCTCGCTGCAGCCTGTAGCACGATGAAATGCTGGATCAGGTTCAATACATGGTGGACGTGCATGCACGAGTGGTTGTTGCTTAATTTAATATATTTATTTCACAACAAGGGACTGTGTTAATCAACATTTCGCAAGAACGTAAAGACTGAATTTCATTGGTGGTCGCTTAGCCAGATGTTAAAGGCCTATACCAATAAAAATACACAATCAAACACTCAAATGGATGACAAAAAACAACCACAACAACAATATCAAAATATCAAAAAGCATAGGGCTCACAATGTTGATTACTAAGAAGCCATGTGTTAAAATTATACCTAAATGATTTAAAAGATACTAAAGGTTTCATTCAAAATTAATTGTTTCTTCGATGCAGACGCAAATAATTCAGTATTGGTTCATTAATAATCATAGCTGGTTATTATGTGCTGACGTCATTTTACGTAGATTACTATGGCGAGAGAGTAGACTGTGAGTAATTAAAACACTCCAACTACTTAAAAAGCAGATAACTGTGCACAATTCACTGCTTGTGAGTTTGCTGGACAGTCTTTAACTGACAGCGAAATACATCAGAACCCAGCTCTCTTTCCCTTTCTGTGGCCCCTTTGACCTGCTGGCATGTTCGTGAGGTAACGTTTTATCTCCTCTCTTAGCTGTTTCAATAGTAACGTTACTTGTGGATCCAGACACGAGCGTGTATGCAGAGTGAGTTTTCTCCACAGCGTCACCGTCTATAATGGTTCAGCTGATCGACGCGGACGTTTAACATCAGCATCCGTGTCACTGTTTGCTAAACTACACCAATTGCAGTCTTTTCTGTTGAGCAATATAGGCATTTCAGAACTCGCTCAACAATGATCAAAAAGCAATATTTACGTTTGTTTGTTTGCTATAAATGCTAATGTTGTTCTGTGCATGTACTTTAGTTTTGTTTGATACATTCAAAAATAGTGTTTTCTTTGAGCAGGTAAAATTAAAGGTACAGTACGCATATCTGACTGCTTGTAATAAAGGACAAAATTGTATAACAAATAATATTCATTTATTCATTTTCATTTCGGCTTAGTCCCTTTATTAATCTGGGGTCGCCACAGCGGAATGAACTGCCAACTTATCCAGCATATGTTTTACGCAGCGGATGCCCTTCCAGCTGCAACCCATCTCTGGGAAACATCCGTACACACCCATTCACTACGGACAATTTAGCTTACCCAATTCACCTGTACCACATGTCTTTGGACTTGTGGGGGAAACCGGAGCACCCGGAGGAAACCCACACCAACACAGGGAGAACATGCAAACTCCACACAGAAAGGCCAACTGACCCAGCCGAGGCTCGAACCAGCGATCAGCGACCTTCTTGCTGTGAGGCGAACGTGCTACCCACTGCACCACTGTGAGGCCCCTAACAAATAATATATAAATATAATTATAAATTATAAATTTTAATACAAGAATTATTGTGTTGCTAAGTAAAATATAAAATTGTTTATGGAAATACACCGAGATATCGAATTGAACCAAATTGATGGCATGATAATTGTTACCGAACCAAAGTGTAGGTTAACACCCTTTAAAGATACACATTCTCTTACAGGTTGTGGTATCAAATTCTACTGATGTGATGCTCTAAAAGAAAAACAATCTTGACCATTCATTCATTCATTCATTCATTCATTCATTTTCCTTCGGCTTAAGGCTGATTTATACTTCTGCGTCAAGCGCACGCGTATGCTCCGCCGCAGTTTTCGTGCAGTCGCATAGCCCTCGCCGTGGCTAACGCCGACACTGACGCGCACCTCTCAAAAAATTTAATCACACGTCGCATCGACGCGTAGCGCAAGCTCTGTGATTGGTCGGCTTGGTATCGCTGACGAGTGTTGGTGGGACCGAGAGCTGCGCGAACCCGTTAGAGCGAGTGTTTACAAGTGTCGAGTCCCTTGAAGGAGCTCCAGATGAAAAGTTTTGTTTTGTGTTTACCTTAAGATTAAAGTGGTTCCCGCCTCAAAATGAGCGAGTTTGAGCCACTTGTACATTAAGGTAGCGTTCAGAAAAAACAAAACACCAGCGAAGAAACTCAACACAGAGGAACATAAAATCCTACTGCCAGCTAGCGCTTCGGAAGTGTTATTGCAGAGCAACACAAAAAGCACGCAGAAGTATAAATGCA
>CAIGQW010053582.1:1350409-1362699 GCA_903798125.1 Danio choprae
AATAATAATAATAATAATAATAATAATAATAATAATAATAATAATAAATAATATTTAAGGCAATATATTTTTTAAATAACCTAAAATGAACATTTTTGTTGCATCCCGTAATTTTGACTATTTATCGCATTAGTATGACTTTGTGTCAAAATATGTCTTTTCATCTCATTTTCACATCTGATCTCATGAATTTTTTATCTCATAATTCTGGTTTATTATCTATATCATTTTGATTGCATACTCTTATGTTTACTGGGTATTTTATTGTAACTTTTCATCTCATTACGACATCACAAATGTGGCTTTTTTATATCCTAATTAGGATTTTCCTTTTTCCATTATGGCTTTTATTATGAATTTCCTTTTTTAATTTATGACTTCTATTTCCACTGTCCATGTCAAAATTATGATATTGTATCCCAGAATGTTTTTCATATGCTCAAAATTTATCTTAAAAATGTTATAATCTGTCTATATCATAATTATGACATTTTGTCACATGTTTGACGTCATAATTATGACTTAGTAATAAGTGACTTTATCTCATAATTATTTATGTCTCATAATTATGATTTTTTTAATCTCATATTTATGACTAAGATTTTATTTGATTATCTCATAATTATGCTACTTGGTATTTTATAATTTGACTACATGTCAGATATTATTATCTCATAATTGTAATATTATATCTCATAATTGTAACTAATAATTTATAATAATATGTAGTCATTTTGATTGTCTATCTCATAATTATGGCAAAGTAATGATTTTTCTATCCTATATAATTATCTCATTATTATAACTGTCTCATAATTATGACCGTTATCTCATATTTATGACTAAGACTTTGATTATCTCATAATCTTGGTACTTGGTATTTTGTAATTTGACTACATGTCAGACATTGGATTTTTTGATCTCATAATTGTAAATAATAATTATTAATAATAATAATTAATTAATAATAATTAAAAATAATCTCATAACTATGGCTTAGTATCTAATGTTTTTTCTTTCCTAATTATTATTTTTTTTATCTCATTCTAACCGTCTCATAATTATGACTATTTATGACTAAAACTTTGATTATCTAATTATTATGCTACTTGATATTTTGTAATTTGACTACATGTCAGATATTAGAATTTTTATCTCATAATAGTAACTAATAATTTATAATAATATCTAATCATTTTGATTGTCTATCTCATAATTATGGCATAGTGACTAATGGTTTTTCTATCCTAAATATATATTTTTTATCTCATTATTATAACTGTCTCATAATTATGACTGTTATCTCATATTTATGACTAAGACTTTGATTATCTCATAATCACGGTACTTGGTATTTTGTCATTTGACTACATGTCAGATATTAGAATTTTTATCTCAGAATTGTAACTAATAATAATAATATGTTGTCATTTTAATTGTCTGTGGCTTAGTATCTAATGTTTTTCTCTCCTAATTAATGTATTTTTTTATCTCATTATTATAACTGTCTCATAATTATTACTTTTCATCTCATATTTATGACTATAAATTTGATTATCTCATACTCATGGTACTTGGTGTTTTGTAATTTGTACAGATTTGTAACTAATAATTAATAATAATATGTAGTCATTTTGATTGTCTGTCTCATAATTATAGCTTTGTATCTAATGACTTCATTCATTCATTTTCATTTCGGCTTAGTCCCTTTATTAATCTGGGGTTGCCACAGCGGAATGAACCGCCAACTTATCCAACATATGTTTTATGCAGCGGATGCCCTTCCAGCTGCAACCCATCTCTGGGAAACATCCATACACACCCATTCAGACTCATACACTACGGACAATTTAGTCTTATCTAATGACTTTTCTCTCCTAATTAATTTATTTTTATCTCATTATTATAACTGTCTCATAACTATGACCTTTATCTCATAGTTATAACCAAGACTGTGATTATCTCATAATCATTGTATTTGGTATTTTGTAATTTGACTACATGTCAGATATTAAAATTTGTATCTCATAATTGTAACCAATAATAATAGTATCTAGTCATTTTGATGGTCTATCCCATAATTATGGCTTAGTATCTAATGTTTTTTCTTTCCTAATTAATTTATTTTATCTCATTATTACAACAGTTTCATAATTATGACATTTATCTCAGATTTTGTCACTAACACTTTGATTATCTCATATTAATGATACTTGCAATTTTATAATTTGAAATACCAGTTATTTTACTTTTTATCTCATAATTGCAACTAATAATTAATAGTATCTAACCATTTTGATTGTCTATCTCAAAAATAGCGGCCTAGTATCTAATCATGTCTACTGTCCTCATAATTGTGGGATTCTATCTAAATTTGATCTGGTTTTAATTGTGACTTTATCTTATATTGTTGACGCTCTATCCTATAATTGAACTGTCTCATAATTCTGGCTCAATATCTCATAATCTCAATGTTTTACATCGCAAATGTGATTCCATACATTTTTTTGTCATTCTTCATACCGAATTGATTGTTTCCTCATCCATTTATTAATCCCCAATCCTTTTTTCAGATCTTGTCGATAAACCCCAAATTTATTCAACTTACAACGTACAGTAAGTTCAATAGTCTTCTTTTCATTTAAATCAAGCTTAGTTCCTCTCTTTGAAATGACAGTATATGAAATGATCTGTTTTAAATCAAGAACACAATAATGAATATTGGTTTACCATGTGTCGCAGAGCGAAACAGGAAGCTCTTCAGAAACTCTCCACATTCTTCATGCAACCCAAAACACCTTCTCAACTTCCACAGCAAAAGTAGGACATCACCTCACTCACAAACTATGTTTCCGTCCACCTTTTCTTATGCACATTTTGGAATATCTTATAGAAAATGCATAATAGAAACATCAAGATGTGTAAAAATGTTGAAAATGCGCATTAAAAAACGTGAATATCTGAATAGGAAAAACATGTTATCGAATAAGAAAACAATATAAACTACGATAGGAACACATTTACCAAAAAAAATCAAAGTCATGTGATTTTGTTTTAACAGATCAGCTATTTCCATTTTTCTTTTTGATTTGTTGGTGAAATGGTGCCAATTCATTAGGAAGTGTCGATTTTGTTCTCTTTCACTCACTGGATGGAAACAGTGCTTTATTCCAAAATCTTTTTAGAAATATTCTAGTTTTGCGCATAAATCAAATTTGCATCTTTGGACAGAAACATACGCTGCGTCCCAATTCGCATACTTATACTACGCCCTAAAAGTATGTACTTTTTTTGTGAAGGAAAAGTACTGAGTGTGTAACAGAAGAGTACAGTATGCATGCTTTTTACTACTTCCACGTTAACAGACCTTTATGTTGCTTAGTTACTGTCAATCATATCGACACAGCAGCAGGATAATCTGCCATTCACTAGTCTTTCATGCAGATAAATCTCCTCAGCTTTTTTGGATATTTATGCATTCAGAAGTTAACGCCCAAACATATTTTGATATAAGTTCTCATTGTTGTGAAATGTAACACGGAAAACGGCTAGATATTAATCAAAAGTCATTCAAACAACTTTACCAAAGCCTCTCTACTTGACGGTTGGTCTCGCCAAGTTTGTAGTTTATTTACACTGTTTACCCGAGTTTGTAGTTCTAATCAAATTCACATCCAACGCGCAATGTGTTGGGGGCAATATTAGCGGTTAGAGTGCTTCTACACTTCGAATTTTAACCGGAAAATTTAACCATCCCGGAACCTTTGACATACTCTTTTCAACATACTATGGTTCGGGACGTACTAATTATATTTTCAAATACTATTTAGGACGGATAGTATGCGAATTGGGAAGCAGCAACTGCTAATGTCTGTTTCCTCTCAATTCACTGATGATCATTTACTGCAAACGATTAAATTACAGTATAGTAAGTCATGGTTTTTTTGTCTACTTCCTGTTTCCTTATATGGTACTTAGTGCTTCAAGAATGCCAGAGCCCAAACCAGGTATGTTTTGACTCTCTAAACCTTAATTACAAAACCTAAACATTCACATCTCACTCATTTTCTTTTTTTCTTTTTTTTAAGCGCATGAAGGGGATTCTGGCAGCTTGTAAGTATGCACCAAAGCACAGACAGTCATTTATGAGATTCTTTCCTGCACTGGAGAATGTGCTCAGACTGGTTTCTCGCAAATGTCTGAGATGTTTTTTCTGAACCCATGTCTCATTCCATTAGCCGTTATGCTAGCATTGCTGATGACCTGGTGGTAATGCTACGTGCTAACTGTTGTCACTGTATATTTCCGTCAGAGTTAATGAAGGGGAAGAGGGATTAGATGCGTCGGATCTCCAGATTCTGCCTCCTCCAGATCTGTATGCTGATTTAATCGCCGGAGAGTCGGTGCCCATTTACACCAAGTACGTACTTTGGACACTTGTTGACTTTTTATGATGTGCAAGAAGTCACAATGTGTCTAGTGATTAAGCATTTTTGATGATCTTTTTTTTGCATTAAATATAAAATGAAAAAAAAACATTAATTAAACAGTTTTTTTGGGCTATTAAATTATTTTAAACTAGTGTTGAACTTTTAGAATTATTTATTAATTATTTATTATTTATGTAGGAATTTAAAGGGATAGTTCACCCCCCCAAATTTTTTTTTTAATTTACTCACTATTCACTCAACCTCAAGTGGTTTTAAACCTTTATTTACTTACTTTACGTTACTTTCTTTATTGTCCACAGGTAGAAATTTATCTTTGGCTTCACTACACAACCACATCAGCGTTCACATTACACATTCATTCATTCATTTTATTTTCGGCTTAGTCCTTTTATCAATCTGGGGTCGCCACAGCAGAATGAACCGCCAACTTATCCAGCATGTGTTTTACACAGCGGATGCCCTTCCAGCTGCAACCCATCACTGGGAAACATCCATACACACCCATTCACACTCATACACTATGGACAATTTAGCTTACCCAATTCACCTATACCGCATGGGGGAAACCGGAGCACACGGAGGAAACCCATGCGAACACGGGGAGAACATGCAAACTCCACACAGAAACGCCAACTGACCCAGCCGAGGCTCGAACCAGCGACCATCTTGCTGTGAGGCGATTGTGCTACCCACTGCGCCACCGTGCTGCCCCACATTACACATATCACAGAAAAACAACACAAATACATTGAGTTTCTTTCTCCTGTTGAGAATAATAGAAGATATTTTGAAGGATGTTAGAAGCCTGTTGCCATTGACTTCCATGGTAGGAAAAACAAATACTGTGGAAGTCAATGGTTACAGTATTTTTCTAAATATCTTCTTTTGTGCTTAACAGAAGAAAGAAACTCATAAAGGTTTGATACAAATAAAGTTGAGTAAATGATAACAGGATTTTTATTTTCTTGGTGAACTCTCTCTTTAATGGCTACAAATATCATATATATGAAATTGTATACATGGGCCTCACAGTGGCGCAGTGGGTAGCATGTTCGCCTCACAGCAAGAAGGTCGCTGGTTCGAGCCTCGGCTGGGTCAGTTGGCGTTTCTGTGTGGAGTTTGCATGTTCTCCCTGTGTTGGCGTGGGTTTCCTCCGGCTGCTCCGGTTTCCCCCACAAGTCCAAAGACATGCGGTATAGGTGAATTGGGTAAGCTAAAATTGTCCGTAGTGTATGGGTGTGTATGGATGTTTCCCAGAGATCGGTTGCAGCTGGAAGGGCAACATATGCTGGATAAGTTGGCGGTTCATTCCGCTGTGGCGACCCCAGATTAATAAAGGGACTAAGCCGAAATGAAAATGAATGAATGAATGAATGAATGAATGAAATTGTATACACTATGCAGGGAGTTTAGGGTGGATAATATTATATTACAGTATATTATGTATAATATAATATACAGTAGTCAGCATTTGAAGGGATCAAAATGTATATAAATAAATATACATTATATATAAGTTTATCAAAATTGTCCTAAGACATGAAAAGGATGCTGTTCAGTAGTTTTAGGACAACTTTAATTAAATGTTTTGATCCACTTTAAATGTTGTCTACTGTATACATTATATTATATTGGTTAAGATTATACTATATATTTAAGAATATATATTATAAGCTACAGTTTTATTTGTTTACACTTATTTTTATTTATCTATAAAATATAAAGTTTTATTTATTTTAATTCTATTTTATTTTAATCAAAAATTATCAATGGTTTAATCAAAATTTAACATAGTATATATGGTTATACATTATTAAAAATATTATTAATTAATGCCATTATATTAGTGTATTTCATCCTTATATACAGTGATCAGCATAAATACACCCCATTTAAAAATAATAATATTTTTATCCATTTCTCAGTGAATATAGGTCATGTTTTTTTGGTGCATTTGTACAAAACAGATTTACTAAACATTTATATTTATTAAAATAATAATTTAGTCACTGAACATCTTTAGAAATCAAAAGATAATACATTTAAATTCATATATAAAAATTCAATATTGCAAAAAGAAAAAAACCCTCAAAATTTCAACACAATTTTATATATATTTTGTTTCACTTGATTTTTTCCCCTATTTTTTAGATTTTTATTTCATCTTTTTCCCTAACATATAAATTTGGGCTACTAGTTTTTGGACTGTTATCATGTTGTCATCCTGTTTTTGTTAGATTAGCTCCAGATTTGGCTTCAATACTGACTAAACTAATGTATATGCACAAATATAATATTGTAAAGCATAGATAGAAAATATTAAATTAAAAGATTTGTGAGAGGTGTACTCATATGCTGAGCACTGTATATATCTATAATATATATCACTGTATTATATATCTATAATATATATATATATATATATATATATATATATATATATATATATATTATAGATTCTAAACGTGCCTAAAAATAAAATGTGGTCATAAGTCTACCACATGAATTCATATGGAAAAAATTATTACTATGTATTTATTTATTTAACTGCTGCTTAAATTTCAGTCCTGGCTTTAACAATCTTTACACTGGTCACTCTCAACCTCTGGCCTTTTTTATTTATATATTTATTTCTGCTACAATGATGTTTACTGACATTTCAGAGTGTATGTTTGTCTATTCTAGGCCAATCAAACTCAAGCAGAAATAGCTGAGTGGCTGCTGAAGGGAGAGCCGAACTGCTGGATCTCGGAGTTCATAACCCTCCTGTGGGCTGAGTTTCAGTGAGAGCCACAGTAAATGTCAGCAGGAGACGCGTCTGTCAGCCGAGAACCGTTGTGTTTGTGATTGTGCATCTGCCTGGAAGAGGCTGTAGGCGACTCCTCCTATATTCATCTGCATTACCCTCAGTTTGTGTCAAGACCGCCCTCGTGTGGAGATTATTTGACATTTTACATCGAAGCGTTGGTTGACTTTCTTTTGATAAATAATCAGGCCGGACACTGCAGGTTAGTTGGGTAAAACCATTGTCTAGACACTATCAGCATACATTCCTAGATAAATGAATGCATTAAGAATTGCAAATAGTTTTCGTATTACACGTTTTGTATAATGTTATGTTTGAATATGCAAATGAGCCATTGTTTCATTAAACATGTGCTAATTTGCATATATTGCTAGCACAAAAATCTGAACATAGAATGAAGTCAGCTCATTTTTATTATTTTTTTTGTCATTAGCATTTTGAGTATCCAATATATAAAACAGCATTTATTAATCACAATTAATGTTAGTTTCAACATTTACAAATACATTATTACAATCCAAGTGTGCTTTTTAACATTAGTTAAAAAGTTCAAATTTTCATTAAATAACGTTTAAAAAAAAGATGACTAAATACTGTAATAAATGTGCTTAATTGTTTGTTCATGTCAATAATACATTAATTAATGGAACCTTGCTGTAAAGTGTGACCAACTATAACATTTGGTGTATATAAGTGCTGCTGAAGTGGAGATTTATGACAAAAACAAGAAACAAATTGACAGCTGAAAGTGTGACAGTAGAAACGGTTAAAGGTATATATTGGATGTTTTTATGTCGTGTAAAATGTCATTAAATGCAATCCCTTAGTCCCTAAGAAATTAGGATTGTTACTTAAAATATAGCTATACTCTGCATTTGTATTAGTGTTGAATTAGTTTTATATTATTGGTTTTATATTTTACAAGCAGTACTTTGTGTACCCAGTCTTCCGGGTTGCTCTACATTAGGGACACATGCTAATGCTTGTAGTGCAAGTTTGACTTTATCTTATAATTCTACTGCATGTATTGAGTTTTCTGGTGCTGCAGACATTAAATATTACAGTCTTGTACATTTGTCTGCCTTTCTTCTTTAAATATTGCTGTTTTCTTTTTAATGGGCTGTTTTCCTTTATTTTTCAAGCTTACATTTTCAAGTTACTGGTCAACAACAGTATATAAGGTCCTTTAATAAAATGACAGTTGATCAGAACAACAAATGCTTTTATTTGTTATAATTGAAAACACTCACGTGGATAAAGACATAACTTTGGTTCCTTTTAGCATTTAACACATATGGGTAAAATCAGGTTTTACTTGAATATTGAATATTAATTTGTTCACATTGGTTTTGCTCCACAAACCAATGGTGTTTGGTTATTACACCAGACAGTTTCTAGAAATTTTGGCTTAGAAAATAGCAGCTTTTAATAACATAAAAAATAACGTTAAATAACATCAGCATCAACGCATCCCATACACTTTAAATGGGTGACGTCAAGCAATGTCGAACTGAATTGTGGATCCAAGCAGTGCCGCTCACAGCAGAAGGAATTTCTCAACATTTCAAGCACCAACAGAAGCGTCAGCCAATCAGATTGCTTCATGCAAATATACCCAGCTCAACGCCACAGCCTACCTGAGTATTGCTGACCATGTCCATCCCTTTATAACCACAGTGTACCCATCTTCTGATGGCTACTTCCAGCAGGATAATGCGCCATGTCATAAAGCGCAAATCATCTCAGACTGGTTTCTTGAACATGACAATGAGTTCACTGTACTCAAATGGCCTCCACAGTCACCAGATCTCAATCCAATAGAGCACCTTTGGGATGTGGTGGAACGGGACAATCGCATCATGGATGTGCAGCCAACAAATCTGCAGCAACTGCGTGATGCTACCATGTCAATATGGACTAAAATCTCTGAGAAATATTTTCAGTAGCCAAGTGGCCGGTGAGTATATGTATATATTTTTTAATAGTGGAGTGTTCCTTTAAAAGTGATGACTTCAAAAAGCAATTTTCCTAAAGAGATAGACTCCTGTCATGCCTTTAACTCTTCAACAATGAGCCATATTGTTATGATCAAGGTCACTCCTTTCATTCTTCACTTTATCCATCTTATTGTCCCTTTTTTATTTACTTATTAATATTATTATATATATTTTACTCTTTTATAAGTCCTAAGGATGTTTTTTTGTTCTCTAGATGTATTTCGACTATTGTAGCAACTAGAAATTGATGGACTAATATGCAAAAAGAACAAAAAAAACTTTTACACTGTATTGTACTTTATGCAATGTTGTATTCTTTTTAAAAAATTGTTAAAAAAAGTTAGGTGGTGGCGCAGTGGGTAGCATAATCGCCTCACAGCGAGAAGGTCACTGGTTCGAGCCCCAGCTGGGTCAGTTGTCATTTCTGTGTGGAGTTTGCATGTTTTCCCCGTGTTCGCGTGAGTTTCCTCCGGGTGCTCCGGTTTCCCCCACAAGTCCAAGGACATGCGCCAGAGGTGAATTGGGTAAGCTAAATTATCCGTAGTGTATGTGTGTGAATGAGAGTGTATGGGTGTTTCCCAGTGATGGGTTGCAGCTGGAAGGGCATCCGCTGCGTAAAACATATGCTGGATAAGTTGGCGGTTCATTCTGCTGTGGTGACTCCTGATTAATAAAGGGACTAAGCCGAAAAGAAAAAGTAAATGAAATTAATGATAAAAAAGACCCATGGTTAGGTTAAGGGCAGTATGAAAAGCCCATCTGCTTGGTTACTTTATATGCCATATGTTACTTACTAAGTTTTGGGGCATCTGCGTTTACATGTACATGAAATTTAATGGCATCTCTATCATAATCTGTAGGGTTTAATATAGAGTTACCCAACGTCTACAGCTATAACAGCTTCAACTCTTCTAGGAAGGCTTTCCAAAAGGTTAAGGAGAGTATGTGTCTGAATTTTTGACCATTCTCCTAGAAGCGCATTTGTTGGATGGTATTTAAAAATGTTGCTTTAAAAAGAAACCAGAATAATCATAATCATAATAACAAAAAATACAAAAACTACTAAGTGCATATACCACTTTATTATCCCTTTGCTTTTTTTTCTTTTCAACAATAAAAATTAAAGTGCAAATCAGAACAAGAACACCATGCAGTGCATAACTTTTAAAATACAAACCACACGCACAGACAGGAAGTGACACGCGCACGTGTAGAGTACAGTACAGACATGTAGACACTGACAGGCAGAGGTCATTTCCCAGCAGGGCTCGGAAACAGACAGAAAACACATATTAACCTCATGTTTCACAGCAGGGAAGCTGTTATCACACACACAACACTACATTGGAGAGACAGAGAGGTATTATATCCAGCACAAACGCCTCTGCACAGACAGAACCATAAACTCCTGGAAACCACTCTAAACAGGCCACAAGTTTCCATTAAAGACAGTTGTAAAGCTGATAAATCTTAGACTTAAAGGGGACTTATTATTCAAAAATCACTTTTATAATTGGTTTGTGTGGCAACATATCTGAATATAACCAGCTTCTAATGGTAAACATTTATTAATTCATATTTTTTTTGTAATCAAACTTCATAAAAACAAAGTGAACACTTTGATTGACAATCTCTCCCTCATTAGCATAGGACATTAGTCTTGTTTTTGAATCTGCCACTATGCTGACACAGGCATTTGTAACTCCAATCGGATTTGAATTTAAAGCGACAGTCACCAAAATGGCACAATTAGGATCAAAGCCTAAAAGGGGCAGTTTCAAAGAGTTAGAAAACATTATCTGTGGCATATTTTGAGCTGAAACTTCACATACACACACTCTAGGGACATCAGAGACTTATTTTACATCTTGTAAAAAGGGGCATACAAGATCCCCTTTAAAACTGTGGTAAGTGACTCAGCCTCTATATATGACTCTAACATATATATGACACTTACACAAGGGTGTCAAGCATGCAAACATTCCCACAATTCCCAGCCACTCATAGACAATGTAATGGCAAAATCCAGCAGCAGGGGGCGATAAACTCCCTAAACATTTTTTTTTCTCTCTTTCTCCACACTGACTCTTGGTGCGACCTGGAGTGAACTTGGGATTTGTGTGGAAAATGTTAAGAATGCGTAAAGGCTTTAACTTCTGGAAGGAATTTCAGACTGTGCAATGTTTTTCAATGAAATCACCACTATAATCCAGTCTAATCTTCTCCGGAAATGAGAAAAAAAATAAATAAATACTTGGACTGAACTGTTTAGAGGCATATTTTATCTATAGCATTTCATATAAATGAAATGATCAAGTGATTTGTGCGAGAACTTTCCATCTTTATGCATTTACAGTCAGTTAAGGCAAGACACTGCAGTTGAATAGGTTAAAAATAATCACCATACTTCCTCTGTTTTTTATTTAAATATGCAGATAGGGTATTGTTTACCAAATTCTGCCTCAAAAAATAAATCTGACCACTGACAGGTTTTAAATCTTGTATATTATAACAAGATACATATACATGTATATATATATATATTTTCATTCATTTTCTTTTCGGCTTAGTCCCTTTATTAATCTGGGGTCGCCACAGAGTAATGAACCGCCAACTTATCCAGCATATGTTTTACGCAGCAGATGCCCTTCCAGCTGCAACCCATCTCTGGGGAACATCCACACACACTCATTCACACACATACACTACGGACAATTTAGCCTACCCAATTCACCTGTACCGCATGTCTTTGGACTTTGGTCTTTTGTGGGGGAAACCGGAGCACCTGGAGGAAACCCACGCACACACAGGGAGAACATGCAAACTCCACACAGAAATGCTAACTGACCCAGTCGAGGCTCGAACCAGCGACCTTCTTGCTGTGAGGCGATCGTGCTACTCACTGCGCCACCGTGCAGCCTTTATATATATTATTTGATATATTATTTATATATTATTTATATATTATTTTTATATAATTTGCTAAAAAGATTCCCAAAATTCCCTAAAATCATAAAAAAATAAAAAAACAAAACA
>CAIGQW010053582.1:1376654-1389639 GCA_903798125.1 Danio choprae
AATTATTTGAATTTGTAATAAGTATATTCAGGGCTGCACAATAAATCATTTCAGCATCGATATCGCAATTTGTGAATCTGCAGTAGTCCCATTGCAGGATGTCAAGCATTTTCAAGTCAATTTAAATCATTTGGACACAAGAAATTATAAAGTTTGCCACTTTAACAAAGATTAATTGTCTTTATTTATACAATCAAGAATATAGAGTGTTTTTTAACATTTGTTTATTGAAATTCTGTACCTCAATACTGTTAGATTAATTGTTTTGTAATAATTAATTAATTAATCTGTTCAACTGTTTTCATCTGTGCTGTGTTTCATCTATATATACTGTATATAATTGTGTACCTTCTAATTCTTTCCAAATAGTCATCTTCTGACATTATATTCATATCGCAATAATTTTTGCAGAAGAAATAAAGAATTGCAACGTTAGTTTTTTTCCAATATTGTGCAGCCCTAATTATATTTCCAACTCTCTTTCTAAAATAACAATGACACCTTTTTACAGTAATATGTATTACTTATAAATGATTGTATAAATGTATAATCATGTTTACAAATACCTTCAATACATATAATGATGCTCAAATGTGGATAAATAATATCAATAATATTTACAGATATTTTTGACATTCAAGTTATCTCAAATAATCCTAGTTCCCAAAACATCCTGTTATAAAAACGTGATTCAAAAAGTTGCAGTAAATGAAAGATACTGAAAATAGAGAGCCTGTGATCGAATGTCACCACAGTCAGCTGTGTGTTTGTGCGTTCAAACTAAACACGTCCTGTAACATGAACTGCCCGCCAGCGCTATTGTGGGCAGCCCAGATTAGCACAAAGACAGACCCTGACCTCTCCCATGAACACTTCACTGGATCACTGCGGTTTGGAGAAGGTTAATCCAAGCTCAAATCCAGACCAGAGCCACAAAAACAAGTCCTGATGCTCATAATACTATTAGACAACTAACAGAGTAATGCAAAAGTCGTGTTCCTCTTATTGAATATGTTGAATATTTCATTGATTATGACATTCGGTTGATGTCCAGAGACAAAGCAAGTACGGCATGAGAAAGTCAATGGCTTTTATATGATTGTAAGAGCTTGCAGGACTTTGAAAGATGATTCTTACCCTCCCATGCTTGCAAATATAATCAAAGAGTTCGCCTCCGGACACGTACTCCATGACCATGAAGAAGTCTGTGGGAGTGCTGATCACCTGATACCTGCAAAACACCAAACCCAGCAGCTTTAATACTAATGCTTTAAGCATAAAGAAACACACAACTCAACTGTAGGAATGTCTGTTTTTCTTGCTGGCACATAATGAGCATGTTGCTGTTATATTGTATAATATAATATAAGACTCAGCCTCACAGTGGCGCGCAGTGGGTTCACGTTCACCTCACAGCAAGAAGGTCGCTGGTTCGAGCCTCGGCTGGGTCAGTTGGCGTTTCTGTGTGGAGTTTGCATGTTCTCCCCGTGTTGGCGTGGGTTTCCTCCGGGTGCTCCGGTTTCCCCCACAAGTCCAAAGACATGCGGTACAGGTGAATTGGGTAGACTAAATTGTCCGTAGTGTATGGGTGTGAATGGGTGTGTGTGGAT
Organism: Danio choprae; assembly: GCA_903798125.1. Lineage (NCBI taxonomy): Eukaryota > Metazoa > Chordata > Actinopteri > Cypriniformes > Danionidae > Danio > Danio choprae. Next base: position 1,378,265 of record CAIGQW010053582.1, read on the forward strand.
GTTTCCCAGTGACTAAGCCGAAATGAAAATGAATGAATGAATGAATATAAGACTCAGTGAGGCTCAGTGGTTAGCACTGTCGCCTCACAGCAAGAATGTTGCTGGTTTGAGCCTCGGCTGGGTCAGTTGGCATTTCTGTGTGGAGTTTTATGTTCTTCCTGTGTTTGCGTGGGTTTCCTCCGGTTTTCCCCACAAGTCCAAAGACATGCGCTATAGGTGAATTGGGTAAGCTAAATTGTCCATAGTGTATGTGTGTGAATAAGTGTGTATGGATGTTTCCCAGTGATGGGTTGCAGCTGGAAGGGCATCTGCTGCGTAAAACATATGCTGGATATGTTGGCGGTTCATTCCGCTGTGGCGACCCCTGATAAATAAAGGGACTAAGCCGAAGGAAAATGAATGAATATAATATAATTTAAAAAGTGCTTAATTAAAAAAGTATATATTTATATAATTTAATGCTAATATTTTTTATTCATATTTGTTCCAATACCCTTTGTTCCAAAAGAATATTTGTTAGAAAATGCTTGTTCACAACAATATACGGAGTAAAAACAAAAACAACAAAAACTAAACTTAATTCTTAGAATTTATTAAAAAATAATAGCAAGTAACAAAATAAATTAACTTCATTAAAATTATTTATTGCAGCCACAATGTTGCTAAAACATGTATTTTTTATGTTATTTGTTATAAAAATATAATTAAAATTTAATGTAATTATATAATTTATAATTAATTTTATTTATTTTAAATTATTTATTGTAGCTACAAGTTAAAAAAAATTTGTGCTTGCATAAAAAATTCATATATTCATTCATTTTCTTTTCGGCTTAGTCCCTTTATTAATCTGCAGTCGCCACAGTGGAATGAACCGGCAACTTATCCAGCATATGTTTTACGCAGCGGATGCCCTTCCAGCTGCAACCCATCACTGGGAAACATTCATACTCATTCATACACACACTCATTCATTCATTCACACACATACACTACAGACAATTTAGCTTACCCAATTCACCTATAGCTCATGTCTTTGGACTTGTGGGGGAATCCGGAGCACCCGGAGGAAACCCACGCCAACACGGGGAGATCATGCAAACTCCACACAGAAATGCCAACTGACCCAGCTCGAACCAGGGACCTTCTTGCTGTGAGGCGATCGTGCTACCCACTGCGCCACCGTGAGGCCATTAGAATTATAAATTGTTTCATTTTTTCTCACTAGTTTACTCAAAAATATCCAATTATAAAGGTATAATGTAACTTCACAGTGCTTTTATTAAAAATATTTTTTAAATGTATTAGAATCTAATAAAGACAATTTCAGTCAAGACTAGGCCTACACAGCTCCTTTTAAAGAGATATGAGGTGAGGTCATTTTAATTTTGGGGTGAACTATCCCTTTAACTTTTTTCAAACTCAACTGTCTTTGGATGACAAAACAGATGAGCATCAGGGTTTTACAATAAGCTACAGTTACAGTTCTCAGAAGCACAAATGTTGATGAAGGTCAGAGCTGTTGATCATTTGTTCAGGGACACCTATTGGCAGCCTGCTGTGTTTCGTTGCCCCTGTTTATATTCAACAGAAGAGCCCTTATAGAGGCAGACAGTCTGCCAAACAGCGTGAAAAAATTATGAATTATTTTTTTTTATTAAACATCATGTAATTTTACAGAATGCAATCATAGAGGAGAGAAGGATAAAAGAGAAAAAAACGAACATGTTGCAAAGTAAAACACAGCAGGGCTTTAAGAACATTTGAATGTAGAATATAATAACAGTATGATATGAAACAGTGGGAAATATGTGAGCATGAAAAATGAGACTGAGAGATTTAGACACAAGAGGATAAGATGATTATTATATTATCTCTTTAACTTCTGATCACAATTAATCCTAAAAGGCGCCTATGAAAAGGACAAGAAATGCACCATGTAATGCATTTTTTAGTCTGTATCCAAAATTGCTTCTATACCCTTACAACGTACGCAATTGTTTGAGAGCAGCCATTTTGTAGGTGTCCGAAATCATAGTGGACTTTCTGATGTGCACTTAATAAATCCCACAATGCACAGCAATAACAAGTGTACAACTGATGTACACTCAATGGCTAGAGAATACCCATAATGCACTTTGCGAGTTTGCGCACAGAATGATAAAAAAATTATATTACAAAATTATATATTATATTAATATTACATCTGAGAAAGTAAGGCCTTGTTGACTGAAATTAAGCAACGTTGGCAGTTTAAGCTCTATTCATACATTTATTTTCCTTCGGCTTAGTCCCTTTATTTATCAGGGGTCGCCACAGCAGATGAACCACCAATTTATCCAGCCTATGTTTTACACAGCGGATGCCCTTCCAGCTGCAACCCAGTACTGGGAAACATCCATACATGCTCATTTACACACATACTCTACGGACAATTTAGCTTACCCAGTAAAGCACTAAGTAAATTGAGCAGCAAATATATACAATACATTATTTACTAAAGACTGAAACTACATTGTAGAATAAGTTCTGTGAAACAAAAATAATATTTCACAATATTATTGCATTTTTTATTAAGCAAATGCAGACTCAGTGACCATAATAGAATTTTTCTTGTTCAAAAATTATAATTATTCCAAAGTTTTGACCAGTAGTCTGTTTTGTCCATTTCAGTCATTTCACCAGCTTAATTTCAATCTGTGTTTGTTTAGATCCAGGTCTCTAGGCTCTGCTAGAGAACATAATAGCTAAACCAGCATTCAGCAGTCACTAAACTAGACCAGCATGGAAATATAGGCAGATCAAAGCTGGTCTTTTCAGCAGGACTCATTAAAATCAATTATCAAACCACAAAACATCTGTTCGTCACCATCAATCACATCAGATGTATTTGAAATATTTGCCCACAAAATAAAGTTGTCAAATCCTTTTTTTATTAACAAAGTCAAAGCTCTCAAAAGCTGACACACATCGAGTACACAGTGTCAATGTGTGTAATGATCCTTGTAACACTCCTAAAGTTTTTAAAACACCATACTAAAGTCTAGCAAAAAAGCAGCTCAAAGGCATAAAGCTTCTTAAAATCTTTCAGTGAACCCAGAGTAAAAAAATATATAATTTTGCTTCCAGTCATGGTGGATAATCAGTTAAAAAATATGCACACACATATAGTCAGTTTTTAAAATGAGAGAATTTCCTTCATTTTGATAACTGCTTGGTCCAATTTTAAGTTGACTAAATGCAAACATGACTAAAAGCAACTCAGGCTCATTGGAAATGTGTCGCTTCAGGCTACGCTTTCACTAAATATAATATAATATAATTTCAATGCACAAGCATTAATTTAACAGTTAAATAACCATTTATTTAGAAACTTACAATGATTGTGCTTTAGATGCCATTGTTTTGTGAATCTGGGTGTGTTCTGTAATATATTTCAGATACACGGCCTTCTAACCTTAACCTAACTCTAACATCCACAAGAAGGCAGAACTTATCACCTAGAGCAGTGTTTCTCAACCACCTTCCTGGAGGACCACCAACAGTGCATGTTTTGGATGTCTCTTTTGTTAGTTACACTCATTACAAGTCTTTCAGTCTCTGCTAATAAGCTGATGATCTGAATCTCTTGTGTTTGGTTAAGGAGACATGATAATGTGCAGAGCTGGTGGTCCTCCAGGAATGTGGCCGAGAAACACTGACCTAGAGATCACCTAGACCAGGGGTGCCCAAACTTAGTCCTGTAGGGCCGATGTCCTGCAGAGCTTAGCTCCAACCTCAATTGAGACTAGAACCACTGACCTAAAACCAAGCAAGTGTTTTCAAATCCAAAGTACATAGTTTTACCTTGAATTTACAATGCTTTATCAGACTTAAACCCAAGAATTCTCATCAGGTTGTTTTGTGGTTTATATTTGTTCTTGTGCCAAGAACTGCATGACAAACAATCCTTTTTATTACATGTCCTTGTAATGCATATATTCTTAGTGTAAAAACGAACATTTTACCTAGAAACTCCAGTCAAACTTTTGTGAAAGCTTTTTTACAAAAATGAAAATCATGTATTTCCAATAAGCCTGTGTTGGAGTAAAACACCATTTCTTTTACTATCTTTCATCAGTCACACTGGTCAAAATTAGAGAAGAGACCATTTCAGACTCCTCCAAGTTCATCTTTGATATTTTTCTTAATTATCTGGTGAGTGCTATTTAAGTGGCAGCGTAAACTTCCAGTTTTTACAGATTTTTTTTAAGTTGGTGAGCTGCTCTAAAATGACTGAAACTCTCTGATAGCAGGTTGTCCAGATGAAGGCCAAACAGACAAGCCTTTCAGCCATATCAATAGAAACTGGTCGTTCCAAATAAGTGATATTGCATCTCTACAAAATCACTAACTCATTCAGGTCTTCCAAAAAGGCTGGGTATCCACCAAAAATAAATTTACAACAGAGCAGAATATTGCAGAGAATATAACATTGTACTGTACACTGCAACTGGAACACTAACTCTCCAGCTGGAACTGATCACCAGTTCAGCACCGAACAGAGAGAGAGCATCTGTGTATAAAGCTCCTTAAAGGTCCCGTGAAGTGCTTTGAAATGGGCATGAAACAGCATGAAGACAGGGCGGGACATAGAGTAGCTCCTCCCATTTTAAAAACAGCCAGCAGTCAGTGAGAGTGGATGAGCTCAAACGCATTAAATAGATAGCAAAATGACAAGGGTCTTGAATGGGGGCGGGACATGTCATATACTAGAGAGGATATGATTATGAGAAGATATGATATGGTTAGAAGATTTAATGAGAAACTGAAGTATGAGTTTACAATTAGAAAAGAAATGGATAATCCATTTAGGTGGAAGTGACAAACTGCATCTTCTAAATGTGAATTTTGGCACTGTTTTGTTGCACATTAGCTTGTAGATTTCCTTAGAACCAACATACTGATACTAAAATCTAAAATAAAAAACTTTATTTTAATTTCACAGGGACTTTAAAGCTGATTTAAGCCCAATTTATACATTTAAGTTTCGAATAAAATATTATTTGATTAAAGTAAGGTTTGTATACATGACAAAAATCAAAACACTTAATTTCATCACTGATAGCTCGCTAAGTATTAAAAAACTTTCACAGGGTCTAACCAGGGAGTGTAAAATCTAATCCATTTATCAACCAGCAAAACACAAACACAACAACATTCATTCTAGTGCTCGAATTTCATCCCTCCTTTCATTCACTCTTTTATATTTAGAAGACTAAAGTAGGGAATAGTGAATGAGGATAGGAGGCGATTTTGAATACAGCTTTGGTTATTTTCTAAAATACTGCAACTGAAATTCCTTCAAATTCTGAGCAATGAAGACAGTATTTCTGAAAAAACAAAACAAAAAACACTAGTGTTTCTTAAACATTCTTGGGGTTTTTTAATCTCCACTGTAATATGACTTTCAGTAGATTCAGATGTGTTTTAATGAGCGATTCACTCACAGCTTGATGATGTGTGGATGTCTGAAGAGCTTAAGGTTCTGAATCTCTCGTTTGATTTTGCCCACAACATCGAGACTGCGGATCTTCTGTCTGTTGAGGATCTTCACAGCAACTTTATGGCCTGTTAGCTGATGCTCTCCAACTGTTAACCAAACACACACACACATATCAATGAAGACTCAGCTGAAACACCATCACCAGCAGTTCGATATCGTAAACACAGCTGATGAAAGTTTTTTTTTATTCCAAAGAAAGCAAGCACTGGTGCAGCAGGCTGGCGACCTCCAACACAAACCTTCTAAGAAAACAAAGAACCAGAGGAGATTTTCATTTCAGGTCTGAGCTTTCCATTCAAACAAACAAAACCTGATCTACTCGAAGTTTGGACCTTATCCACTAGCCTAAGACAATTGCTTACTTAGTATTAGATATTGCTCACCTTCGAGCAGAAATTATGAAAACATATACACAAATTTGTTTGCTTTGATATATTAGCAGTTCTGCACATATTACTATAACAACCAAGATAACATATTTCTACAAAATGTCAAAGGACTTGTCCACATACTTGTGAAGATATTTCATAAACTTGTATTGTTTCTTTCTTTTCTTTTCTTTTTTAATTGTAAAGACTTTAATTACATTCTGACCTGCATTACTTTTTCTCTGAAAGCACTCTCATTTCTTTGATAAAATACAGTAAAAACCGATTGCAGCTATAACATTGTTATTATTATTATTTATTTTTTATTTTTATTAATTAATTCATTCATTTTCTTTTCGGCTTAGTCCCTTTATTAATCTGGGGTCGCCACAGCTGAATGAACCGCCAACTTATCCAGCATATGTTTTACGGAGCGGATGCCCTTCCAGCCGCAACCCATCACTGGGAAACATCCATGCACACTCATTCACACACATACACTATGGACAATTTAGCTTAGCCAATTCACCTATACCGCATGTCTTTGGACTTGTGGGGGAAACGTGAGCACCCGGAGGAAACCCACATGGGGAGAACATGCAAACTCCACACAGAAATGCCAACTGACCCAGCCGAGGCTCGAACCAGCGACCTTTTTGCTGTGAGGCGATTGTGCTACCCACTGCGCCACCGTGCAGCCTATTATTATTATTATTATTATTATTATTATTATTATTATTATTATATGATGACAAGTACTTTTTAAAGAGTAATGTTTTTTTTCTGGATTCTTTGATGAGCAAAATTTAAATGAACATTTATTTGAAATAAAAAAAATGTAACATTAAAATATAAAATACTATCACATTTATAAAAAGAGGCTTAAGGCTTAAAACGTGTTATTTACATGCAGCACAAAGTACTTAAACCATGCTATTTACATGCAACACACAATTACTACAGGGTTAGGTTTAAGGTTATTGCATTTAATTATGCGCAATTTATTGTTATTACTATAGTAAGTACATAATATATATCAATGACTAATATAAAAACATTAATTCTGAACTACATGGATGAAAAGTCAGCAGAGCTGCACCCACAGCAAAGCCTCTGTTTAGAGTCACTTGCAAACAAATGTGCTTCCCCTCTGGATATTTACATGACACCCTAGTGACTTGTAGTATAGGTTGGAGACTGTTTAAGCTGAATTCATATAGCACAGCACAGTGTTGTAAAGCTTCTGCTCTATTGACAAAAATTTAACAGTTTATGTCAGTGTTTTGAGGATTAAGGTGGATTATTAGTTGGCTCGCAAGTGTTTCTCTGACGTTACATCACATGAATGTGCTTAAAGCCCAGTCATGAGATCTCATGTGGGGCCTAATAGGGCTGTTAGATTTCTTGCCTTGATAAATCTCTTTAGACTCTACTCAAGGTAATTTGCTCTGCTTGTCATTGATGAATGCAAACTGTTCAAACGTTTTTGTCAATGTTAGACTTTGACTCTAAAATCAAAAAGCAAGTGGCTCAACTAGACGGAAACAAATCCTTACAGATGTTCTAACTTCCATTTTTCAGTTTAGCTTATAATACTGTAAAAAAAAAAAGATAGGACAACTAACAGATATATATATATATATATATAATGTTAATTAACAGGCTATGTTTTTCATGATTCGTAAGTTGTTTTTTTTCTGTTTATTTATGGCTGTAATTTAGTGGTTAGTGGTAATGAATTGCTCTGTCGACTTTTGATGTTGAAAAATTCGACTGCGCAGTTTAACAATGACATTTTAGTAGTTTAAAACAATATACTGTATATGAAATAGTATGAGCAGTAAGTATAGAGAGAAGAATAATTTACAAAACCAGCCAAGACACTATATCACTTCAAACTATTAAAAATGTCAATAAAAGTCACTTTTTCAAACTTTTCAACATCAAAAGTTTTTGGAGGTCCCATAATTTAACTGTTAATTTACTGATGTTTCTTAAAGTGTATTTGCTAATAAAGATTCTGTTTTTACAATTTATGACAACAAAATGTCGTTTTGTTAGAGAGAAGTCACAGACAATTTTGTGACAGGCAGGACACGACACAGTGTATGGCACTTCTTGTTCATTCCTGTTTTCCTGTTTCCTGTTTTCTTAAGTGACTGTTGTTGTAATGTTATTGGACATCAAGGCACACATGACCCAAGTACGCTGTTATACCTCCAATGCCACAGAACCTTGTATCTCTTAATAATATTATAATCTCTGGCATCAATGTGTCTGGAGCAGTTGAATGTACCATGCCATACGTTTAAATATCTATGGCTTAATCTGTTGAAGAATCCTGCTGCTAAAGACCATGTATCCTGCAGAGTTTTAACTCCAATCCTACTTAAATACACTTGAACATGCTAAACAAGGTCTTCAGGATTACTAGGAACTTAAACACATGGCAAGAAGGAGCTGAATTGTACAGGACATTCACCCGCAGGAGCAGGATTGAACATTCCTGAGCTGAGGTAAAGTTAGCAGGCTAACTGGTTAGCTTGTGAGCTAACTTAACAACAGAACCATAAATGTAAATTTGATAATTTAAAACTAAATATCTTTGGAAAGGTGTGGCTATATACAGTATTAAAATATATTTTAAAACTTTTTTTAAGACACAATACAAAAACCACTGTATGTTCTTTATTGACTGCATTATTATCATTATTAGTTGAACTCCAGAAGTTAAAAAAAATTATTAATAGGGAAATTGGATTTTGACAATAAATAGTAGTAGCTTTTAAAGTATAGCCTATTCTTTTTTGTGAACCCATCTCTTTGCCTTAATTAACTTAATTTTTTTATATAGCAGAATGTGTGCAAGAAAAAAATACATTACTCAGTGCTGTACAGAAAATTCCTCCAATCAGAGAGTTGCAGTGAGTAAAGTGCAACAAAATGGAGTGCAATAGTGCCATCATACCTTTTTTTAGCACTACTACTTCCAGAAGTATTTTTCCTATTCATATTTTCAATAGGTGAAAATGTGTTATTAATTCGTTATAAGCTAAAAACCAACCCAACCAGATATGAGAAGAATGTACATGTTTTAACAAGAATCTTTTAACGAAGTAAAGAACTCCTATGAAAATCTGATCATTGCAAATGACACAACAAAAAAAGAGAGAAATATGAAACTATTCATTTTAAATATTCATTAAATATCCATTGGAAAAAAATGACATAAACCAACAGATATCTCTATACTCTCAAAATACGTTTACATAAAGTTCACCGTATTATACGATTGCATTTTGTTCTATTTTAATACAGCCTACTTTGATTCAAAAGTTTTATAATGATTTGCCTAGTAGTCGGTTGGCTTGGATCATGGCTTATAAGGATTTAATGAAGACTTTTTAAATCCCTATGGTAAAAAAAAACACTTCGATAAAAAGTTAGTGTGCTTTACTACTCTCTTAAATCATTTTGTGTTAAATGGGAATATGCTTCCTGAATCTTGTCAACTGGCTCTTGCAACCAAGAGAGGGCCATTGAGATGAATGGGAATATTGGTTTATGAGCCGTGTCCAAAAATGCTGCACAGCCAAGAATGCACTCTAGGTAGGCATTTCAGTAGGATAAGAAACATAGCCTTTTTCTATGATAATGCACATAAAACGTAATGTGTGCACAAACTAAGAAAAGGGAACGTTATTGGCAAGTCTTTCAACACGATGGACATCGAGTTAGATAATAGCTATTACTGCAATGATGCTTAGCAAAGCTTAAAAACAGGGTTAACGTATACCCGTGCGAAAGGTCATTCCCAAAATGAGCGGCATTCCCACTAGCGCTTAGAATAGAAAATGACTGCAAGGTCAAAGCAGTTCTGCAGGTAAAGACACGAACTACAACATTTACTCCAAAGCTGCTTTCACAGTAATCGTGCAAATATTCTTTTGACAAACGCGTTTTATAGACTGTCATTTGAGTGTTGGAAATTACGCATATGACATGTTAAAGAGCGCAGCAGGGAGAATGACAGTGCATTAAAAGGAGACAAATAGCAAACGCCGAGAAAGCGTAGTTATATTAGCTCAATATATTCCCGAAATGACATATAGTTACTCAAATGTTGTGATACTAAGCATATACACAAACAAGATTGCAAGTGTACTGTCTACCGTGGTGCTGAAAGAATTTCCAGCTCTGCGCGATATTCACGAACAAACCTACGCACTCTCTGCGTCTGAAAGCCGTTAACGGCGCTTCTCGCTACGCAGTTTATACTACGGAAATTACGCGCAGTCCGCCGGCAAGTTCAGCACTAACAGACCCGAAAACATACGTTCGCACTTCTATTCCACGCAACACCAGATCACGTCTAATAAATGAACAGACTTAACTCTTCACTTTTCCAAATGTTCCGACTCCGAGCGTGTCTCCGAGGATGTAGTGTCCTATCTTTACCCTGCCTTCGTGTTTCTGCTTTTCAGCCATTTTACTATGTGAGGTCCTCGGGCTGCCTTTACAGGAGGCGGGATTGCGCGCGTGAGGTGGACTGAGCTCGTCTAAAGCCATCTTTAAGGGCTGACCTGAGTTCAGCTGTTGGAGAAACTGTGAGAGCTGTGTACAAATAGGCAGATCTCGGATCAGCTGGTAAGGTGATCGCTGTTGGGGAAGGGGCGGCCTGGGAGTTTAGGTAAACAAGAAATCCCCCCATGCAGCATGACATAACTACATTTGATTTTACATGCATTAGTTTTTAATATAGGAATATTAAAATTTGATATTATTAGTTATTATTTAACATTATTGAGATACTGTTATGGTATTTATTCATAATTTGTGGTAATTTTTAGGTTTTAGGCCTATATTCTGCTTTCATTGGGTCTTTTAATGCATCAAAATTAATGAAAGGAATACTAAATTGTGAATTTTAGTTCAGTTAATATTTCATTTATCTGTGTAATTCTTTTAAAACTATTCTTAAACTATTTAATTTTATTCTTAAAACATTTTTAACATTTCTTGCCCATTTTTACTATAATATACACTCAAAACAATCATGTTTGGGGTTTGTTCAAACTACTTATTTAAAACAATTCTTAAGGTTTTTTGAGACAACTCAATTGTTTTATGTTCAAACCAATAACTTAATTCCTTCATGTTCTCCCAACACAAATCGATTTTGTGGAATCCAGCATTTTTTTACACTTTTGCTGCTTGTTCAAATTACTTATTTAAAATGAGTTAAAACAACACAATTCTTAAGGATTTTTTGCACAACTTAATTGTATTATGTTTAATATACTTAAATTTGTAAAAAATTATTAAGTTAACTTAAACAATATGTGTTGGGACAACATGAAGGAATTGTGTGGAACCCAGCATTTTTTACAGTGTATAGTTCAAATTTTTCTATTATTTTTTTGGTCCAGGGTCACATATTTGTTTCTAAATAAAAAAAAAAA
>CAIGQW010053582.1:1409639-1424774 GCA_903798125.1 Danio choprae
GTAGTTCATGACAAAAGTTTTCTTATTCAAACATAGCTTTAGGTTGTATCTAGAATCAAATGAAAGGCCAAATGGAAATGAGTGAGTGAATTTAATCACTGAGTGAGCTAGAAGGGCTGTCATCTTTTGCTAAGATGTGGACATTTATTTGGTGCAACATGCAGTGTAGGCATTCCCTGGCCAGTGCATTTTGGGACTGAATGCATCAATTTAATAATGTCCACCATAGTTTGGACAACAGTGCAAATGGCATTTTAAAGTTACATACTAAATTAATTTATTGGGTCGATATCTGACACACCTCCACGCAAATGCTATTAGGGCCCTGGCAAGGCTGTCCACTTAGATGCCTGTGTGAAAAGGGACGACTCTGGCGTCGATTTCCGTGGGTAAAAATTTCTGTGCGTAAGCACATGTTTTAAGCTGGGCCCCAGCCCCAGAGCCTATCTAATGTATTGAGAGAGTGAGAAAGGTAGGATTGCCAATGCGCACAGTTTTGCTGATCTCAGCAGCTTGCATAGACAAAGCTAACGGAGTGACACTGGTGTGTGTGAGGGAGCAGAGAACACAGTGACAACAGGTGTCCCTCTCACATACAGTACTGGAAAACACAGTGAAGTCTTTGTCATAAAGCAAACAAACATTCACATGTCTGTTTTTCATCCAAATTTCACACTGTGCCCTAAACTGGTGTGATAAATTGTCAAGTGGTAAACAAGTGTCATAGTCATGCTTCACATAACTGAATTTATTATAAACAGCTGCACTTTTGTTACTGTGTGATAGCATTTTGGAGCCAGCAAGCAACATAATGAACAAAAGGTGGCCTGGTGGGCAGTGCATGATGCGCTGTGGCATGGTGTGGATGAACTGAGAGACACAGATATTATTAGTATTGAGTAGTTAATCCGGTAGGTCAGATGGAAATGGAGTTAGGGGATCTGGGTTGACCTACATTGATCTTTATTGGACTGTGTTCTGTTATCACAAATAGGTATATATCTGTAAGTGATGGGTCACGGGTAGAGGTTTAGCGTGTGGGTCAGTGCTCTTGTACTATGATGTGGACAGAGGAAAGAAAAGGTGGTACTGAGGGTGCAGGGTGAACTGAGACCACACATTCCAGAGGTCAGAGTTCATGGGTTAAAGGTGACAGAGGACGTTAATCTCTGTGTGTGTACTTATGTGTGTGTTTTAGTATTTACTCTGGGTGGGTTTTTTGGATTATGTGCCTGGGAGGCCGAATGGATATGTGTTTCAGAAATGTCAATCAAGTTTGAAATGCACCTCTGACTTCTGAAGAATCCCACACAGGTTGGTCTCATTCCAGTATGCCAGTGCAGGACCATTTATAAATGCCATGTCCTCACTAATGGGTCAAGGTCTGACTGGTTAGCCTGGCTTTATACAATCCAGTTTATTCTAAAGCCCAATACCAAATGGTGCACCTGATTGCCCTTGTGGATTTGCCGAAATTCCTGTGAAGTCCACAAGGCTGTATGGGGTATTCATTTGAGCATGCATGGCTCAAATGATTGGGTTGTAAATAAATGCATCCAAAAATGAAGATCCAAGAGGCAATTTTTAAATCCGTGTCTTAATCCAGCTGAGCATTTGCTGTTGAGATGAATGGGAATGCTGAGATAGCTTCTTCAATGTGTGATAAACTTTGGTCCACACACTTTGTTCTAAATATATGCTTCTTATTGTAGTGCTACTCTACATTTCAATGGCCGACCTCTCTTCCTCTCACCCTGCCTCCCTCCCTCTTTGTACCTTTTCCCCAAGTAATTAATGAAGCCCTCCTCTTACGTTTCCCTTGTTCCCAGCAGGGGTGGCTTTTTCTTTTGTGTTCAGCTTCAGTCTTTCAGCCAGTGAGAGTCTCATGAGAGCTGGCAGCGAGCCACTCATTCTCAACAAATTCCCACAGGGGTAACCATGCCCGTTCTCTCTCACTCTGCATCCTCCACAGGCTCTCGTATTGTGTGAGGGAGCTGGCCACAAGCCCCTTACAGATTACCAATGATAATGCCATCAATGGAGCAGAAAACTAAACAACAAACCCTTACATCACCCTTTAGTGGTCTCAGAGGACACGCTTGTATCTAAAATTATTCTATTCTTGCACACTGTTATGCGTGCATTGTTTCTTCAAGGTGTAGTCTTGATTGCTGCTATTATAGATTTTAAATGGTTGGAAAGGTCTTTCCGCATGTCTGGGTTGTTATGAATTGAGTTCACTTAAGACTTGTTGTGTCCAACTGGGACTTTCATGCTCAAGCTTGTGTCAGCATGTTCTTCGTCCAAGAGTTATAGAACAACCTGAAGTGCTTAACAAAAGAAAAAAGCTCTGGCCAAGGAGGTCTGTGGTACCTGGAGAAAGATATCGATTAGTATTCTCATTCATCTCAATGGTTTTTGAGACTGAAAAGCCAGTGTGTTAAGTATCCAAACATTGACACGTTAGTTCTGGCACACATTTTGCAAAGTGACTTAAATTTGGCATAAAATCAAACTGTACTCTTCTTATTTTTATATGTATATAGTGCTAGTTCTAAACGTTGCATCTGTACACTTCATTTTGTTTTTGTAAAAATTAATTTTGCCCTCATAATCTTTAATCAAATACCATAACCTTCCCACCGCCCTCAAAATGAATTTCTGCACTCCTGGTCACATGGAATGCCTTTTGGGTGGGTTTATCAGTCCCTTCAAGGGAGGCAGTGGTTCGAACTAATATGATACTATTCTGTCTGTGAAAATTTAGCTCATCACTCTCATCATCATCAGGCAACTGAAAACAAGTAAACAATTGGAAGTGGAAAAACTCGTAAGGGCCTTTGTAAAGAGTGTAAGCTGTAAAACATCCCTTCTTAGAGACACATTTAAAGAATGCTAGGGAAAAGGGTTAGTGACATAATGAACTGTGTCCTCACACTTATGTTGTCTTTTTGCACGCTACCTACAGGAAGACTTGACTTGGCTGACTCAGTCTGTGGCTAATTTTGAAGAGATATTTAGAGCACATGTTGTGCACATTTCACAGAATCCTTTATTGTGTGTGTGTGCGTGTGCGTGTGCGTGTGCGTGCGTGTGCGTGCATGTGTGCGTGCGTGCATGTGTGCGTGTGTGTGTGTGTGTGTGTGTGTGTGTGTTCTTTCTGCCACATTTTAAATGTGTACTTTCTGCTACTTTCTGGCTCACTTACCTATATCTGTGCTATTCTTGCTGACCCGACTGGGTTCTGCTTTGCACATCTAATGGAAGATAAATGTGTATATGTCCATGAGTGTTTTATTGTGTTTATGCATATGCACAATCTATTCAAAAGAGAATTTTGACCCTTTCTTGTCCTTTCAATGCGCTTATTGTTCAAGGGCAGACAGCTCCTGTCAGTAGAAGGCCTTTCTTGCATACGCGTCTTTTCACTAAGTGAATTTCCTATTCACTAATGCATCTTTGTCGCAACAATGACAGATCGGCCTTTAATAGTCATTCAGAACTTCTGTTTCACAATGCAGTTGACTTTCACCCCATCATGCAGTCAATACCACAACTTCCTTTACCGCAAAAGACATTTGGATGCTTTGAAGGAAGAAAAATCTAAATCAGATGCAGTTAAGTGCAAATGGTTCCACATCATGTACCTATAACTAGATAGTCTAGTTTTAGGACTTTGCACTATCAGAAAATTATTTGTTTGAACATGTCTGACCCAGCAACACTGGAACAACCAGTCATGTTAGATTGGGCCTTAAGTTTATTTTTGACACAACCAGAGACAGATTTGTGTCAACACCAAGGGATTTATTTTTTTTTGTTTTGTTTTTTAACCTTTAGTAAGTTTTGTGTTTTGGTTATACAGTCTTTATTTTGTCAGACTGCATTACTTCCAGTGGCTTTTTCTAGTGGATGTGACCTAGTTGAAAAACGAACAATCAATCTCTCTCAAAGCTGTAAGCATTTGATGTAAGCTGTAAGAGTAATCTCTCACACATTTACACAAATGCTTATAAGATCTGTCATTGTAATATTGTAGCAGACACACAAACACAATTTTCCTCCAGGCTTCATGCCAGTAACCAGTAGTCGATAGTCTGATAAGAATCAACCCCTTTTTTATATATACACATTGATTTCTACAGCTGATTTCCTGTCTAGCTTTTTAGCAAGTGTTGTGGCTGCGAGGAGCCGGCTCGGTGGTTGCCTGTAGCGACTGACTGGCGTCTAGCCGTTCTCCTTGTGACAGCAAAAAGGCTGCATGCCCACATCTGATAATGCAAATAGAAAAATTTCCCCTCACACTGCACCACTATGCCACCCACTTCTGTGAATTGTTTCTGAGTGTGTCTGGTGTATGTGTGGTGCTCGAGGTCCCGACAGATTTCGGCCTCATTAGCTATGTTTCCATCCAAAGATGTAAATTAGACTTATGCACAAAACTGGAATGTTGCATAAAACATAGGAATAGGCAGATGGAAACAAAGCTATTGTTCTTCATTAAGCTCATATGTACTGCTAAAGGTCAGAGAGCGAATGGAGAGCTTATACACACTCAACCCAATGACCAAGAGCCACTTTAAATGATAACCTTCACATGAACTTTCTGAACACAGGGTTTTTTTGGGCTTAGAGATGAACTGGGCGTTCATAATATAAAATATCACAGTCTCAACACCAGTAAATTTGCACATTGAATAAGTAAATAGATCTTGACAAGGCCATTGGTCTGTTTGACATCAGTTTAGCTTTTAATATTTTTCACATGGCTTCCCTGACATGAGGATACGATAAGAACTGTTTAACTTGGACAGCATCCTCTTTGTGTCTGCAGGTCAGCACTCGCCGCTCTTTAGCTGCGGTCATGGGTCCATTGTGACTTAATTTATTTCTATTTAATTTACTTTGCTGCGACCTCAGACTAGTGGCTTCCTCCCATCCCTTTTTCTCTTCAGTCTCTCATAGTTACTGTGCCCCATAGTTACTATTGTACCAGAAAGGTTGAGTAGAGAGAGTTACAGTAGATAAAAAGAAGTAAAATAACAAATTGCATCTAAATATATCTGTGACATTAAACCATTGAAAGATTTTCACAGTATTGTTTGAATCACTTTGGAACAGGTTAACTAGAAAAACAGAAGTGCTGAACTGCTTGCAAAAGCACCAGGATTCAAAATGCTTGTTTTTAGTCTGACTACTGGTTATATTCAGGTAAACAACATGTCGCGGTGTTACATAATAGTTTGTTCCTCAAATCGGTGGAAAAATAGACCACTTTGCGGCATTCTCCATTTCATGTAACTGAGAACAGGCTCTAGCTTCAGAATGTAAATCATTCTGTGAATCACATCAATGATTGAATGTGAATGTGAATCATTCTGCTAGGATAACGTTTTTTGGAGCGTTTTGAGGAAAGATTCTCTTCGGATTGTGCGTTTGTGGCATACACATTGTAATTTATTGCCAAAATGTGATAAAGGGAGGGTAAACAAATGAGGGGTCTTGGCATACCAAGTTTTTGTGGTGATGGCATGGACGGTATATAACAATGGCATACTGGGATGACACAGGCTCTCAGCCAACATCATTGAGCATAGACAGAAGGCTTTTCACAACACATGGACATAATGTGGAGTTTTTCATACAGAAACATACATTTCGGAGCTATTTAGGTTTTGTGGTCTCTCAGTTGTTCTAAGTATGTACTGCAGTGAACACCAATGTTATGCCAGTACACAACATATTTAACCCGTTACCCAATATTTGGTTTATATGATTTATAAATCTGAGGGGTTTTCCCGGATAAAAATAATGTATATAATACAGTATTAAGGGAAGGAGTAATACTCCTACAATATATCCAAATGTTTATTTTTATTTTTATTTATTCATTTATTTTTTTAATGCATAGTTCACACAAAAGATCTGGGAATTGGGATCATTTTCCCAGCCTTCACTTATTTCAAACATGTTCAAGTTTTTTTTCCTTTAAACAAAAAATTATATTTTAAAGAATGATGGTAATTAGACAGCCTACCATACCATTGACTTCTGTATATTTTTAATACCAAGTCGTCATCTCGTCTTTTGAGTTAAACTGGTGAAATAAAATTAAACAGGTTTGAAAAAACAAGGTGAATAAATGCTGATTAAATTGTATTTTTTTGAGTGAAGTAATATTTTTACTGTTAACCTCACCACACTCTCTTTTGTCAGTGGGGTGGTACCTTTCAAAATGTCCATAAGGGGTCCATACTTATACTACCTCAAGGCTACATATTAGTACCTAAAAAGTTCAAAAAAATTTAGTTACTAATATTTAACTTGGAGGGCCTCACAGTGGCGCAGTGGGTAGCACGTTCGCCTCACAGCAAGAAGGTCGCTGGTCGCTGGTTCGAGCCTCGCCAGTTGGCGTTTCTGTGTGGAGTTTGCATGTTCTCCCTGTGTTGGCGTGGGTTTCCTCCGGGTGCTCCGGTTTCCCCCACAAGTCCAAAGACATGCAGTACAGGTGAATTGGGTAAGCTAAATTGTCCGTAGTGTATGAGTGTGAATGGGTGTGTATGGATGTTTCCCAGAGATGGGTTGCAGCTGGAAGGGCATCCGCTGCGTAAAACATATGCTGGATAAGTTGGCGGTTCATTCCGCTGTGGCGACCCCAGATTAATAAAGGGACTAAGCCGAAATGAAAATGAATGAATGAATATTTAACTTGGAGGTACCAATATGGCACCAACGTTACCAATATGGACAGTTCCCATACCTTAATGCACTTAATATATGTTTTAAGCTTTTGTTTTTGTTTTTTCTTTACTGAGGCATTGAGGATCGTTTGACTTCACGTATTCTAGTAATTTTGTTTATATTTTTACTTTATAATTGTGCAGATAGACACACCCAAACAGAAATGAGTATGGTCTGCATAGTTGTATATATGAATATGCATTAGCATATGCTGAAATATGATCACCAAGACTTGGCTTTTCCAGACATTGGAAGTGTATTTGACCTTGTGATCAGAGCAGATCTGAAAACATCACAAGCAGTGCCAAGAAGGAATGTGTGTCCATGTCTACATGTGTTTCCGCATATGAACCCTATGTCTCAAGAATTCGCTCCACCCAGTTTCTTATCCCAGGATTGATTTGGCCAGTCCAGTTTCTTTGAGCGCCCCCCTATTTGAGCACCTGTGAGAAAAAACCCACAAAGCTCTTTATTTTTACAGGTGTTAAAAGCATCTACTGCCTTTAATACTGGTAATGCCCATCCGTCCGAAAAGAGGTAGAGAGGAAAGAGGTGTTTGACCGCATGTAGATGTAGTAGCTTATGCCGTACATGACCTTATGTCTAAAAACCACAACATAATATTCTTTTGAATATGTTTGAATATTATTTCACTCTGTGTTTAAGAACATAGCTTTTGGAGGTTGAAGTATAAGTAGATTTCTCAAGCGAAGAGGCCCAGAGGGTCGATTGAGAAATCTTGTTTTTTAAAATGTGCTTTTTCCCAGTGCTGGTATGATTTTACATCTTAAGGGTTTGGTTTATTGTATGTATATATATATGTGTGTGTGTGTGTTAGAAAAGATCAGTCACCACGGCTGCAGTCTCCTCTCTCTCCAACCGCAAAGAGCCCAAACGCCCCCTTCTCTCTTTCGCTCCAAACACCGTTCCAGACGTTTGGGTGGTCGGCGTAAGCTAAGCTTTGTTTTTCTTGCTATTCACACATTTTACAATCCTTCAAGGGGAACTTTTCAAAAGCTCCCACCACAACTTTGCGTCTGATGTTTAGTTTGCTTTGATTCGAAAATATGTATTTATTTTTCCCGCCATTGGCTGGATGATGACAGCTGACGTGTGTTTTGCAGGACGTGTGACATTTTAATGATTCAGCCGTTTCGGGCTGAAGTCCCAGCCTGGCATGTGTTTCTTTCAGAAAAAAAATAAGCTGGTTTAGATGCATACCAAACTAATGTGCATGTAGTTTGTTTCTTCGTTTCTATACCAAGGGAAACCCTCCACAACATAAGTCTTCAGGGTTTTGCTTTAAACCACAAATAGTGTCTTCGTCATAGTTCTCTTATGAAGCAGAAAGACATGAAACAAACTCTTGTGAAAATGTTTTAGAGAAACCACAAGTGAACCTGAAAACTCAACATAATCTGTCTCCGAAATGTCCACACACAGTTTTTGTTCCAGATTCTAGAAAGCTGCCTACATAGACATCATCATAGCCTCATTTTTATTACAAGCAGATATAAATGCCACATTATGCGACACAACTACTCAGAACTTGTTCTGACCAGATTCTTAGGAAACATTACATATATTCATCAGAAATAATACAGCACTGCTAAATAAATCAAAATGGTGAAAGATTTATAAATGCAGAATGGGGCCTTAAGGTGGCGCAGTGGATAGCACGTTCGCCTCACAGCAAGAAGGTCGCTGGTTCAAGCCTCGGCTGGGTCATTTGGCGTTTCTGTGTGGAGTTTGCATGTTCTCGCCGTGTTGGCGTGGGTTTCCTCCGGGTGCAAAGACATGCGGTATAGGTGAATTGGGTAAGCTAAATTGTCCGTAGTGTATGAGTGTAAATGAGTGTGTATGGATGTTTCCCAGTGATGGGTTGCAGCTGGAAGGGCATCCGCTGCGTAAAACATATGCTGGATAAGTTGGCGGTTCATTCCGCTGTGGCGACCCCAGATTATTAAAGGGACTAAGCCAAAATGAAAATGAATGAATGAATGAAATGCAGAATGAGTTCATTCTGACCTATTAGCTAACATCAAACACAATTGGAATTTCGTGATGCATAGAGATTTTGTCTATGTACATTTTTCCAAATCAATTACTTATTGAGTCTCGTGATTGTTCTGGTGCTACCTTAAGATGTTGACCCCTATCAACAAAGTACACTGATCCAGAATTGGTGTCACGGAAATACCCAAACCATTGTTTTTCTTGTGATAACCCAGCATTACAATTTACAAAATGAGTTTTTAGTCCCACAGCAAAACACTAAAACTAAAGGAAGATAAACTTTGATGGGTTTGGGATTTGTTGTGATGTCTTATCTGTTCTGAATTAGTTCTCTGCATACAGTATAGTTTGAATAAAAGCTTTGCTTAATGCCATTAGGCTGCATTGTCTGTAACTGTAAGCTACTTTGCACTGACAACAGCCCTGAACCCGAGCCAAGGGGAAGGGAAGCCTCTCTTGCTATTGTGCCGCTTTCCACAAATGACTTAATTAGCAAACGTGCAAACTGTTACTTCAAAACAATGTGCATTAGATAGACAGAACATTATGTGTGCTCTGTGAGGTTTTGTGTACATGGATCTTGTAGTACCAAACTCAGTTTAGAAGATTAGATAAAGGTTAGCTTCTCTGTTGGTGTCAAATTTGGTGAACAATTTATTTGATGAGATTCTTAGTCTGTCTACAATAATTCCTTTCACATTTGAATGCACTTTTGCTCAAGTTTAAGGCTTTTGCAGTTAGACGGCATGCTTTTTGTACATTGCAATCAGTATTTTTGTTTCTTTTTCCATTTATATCAAATCCTTAAAACAAGATCATTTTCAATATTTAGTACGGTTATTAAATAATATTGAATTGGATCTTGAATTTTGTTTACTGAGATTATAAGGCATGATTTGCCACTGAATAGAAAATAATTTAAATAATTAATAAAGTAAGTAGGGTAATTATGGCTTTTCATTGTTCAATTCTGACTTTTTGCATGTCATTGTTCAGATAAGGTCAGAATTACAGCATGTAAAGTCAGAATTGTAAGATATCTTTGTTATGTATGTAAGAGAGTTTTTCTCAGAATTTGGAATTTATGTCTCACAATTCTGACTTTTTATCTAAACACTGATAGAACAGTAAAAGTCACAATTGTCTTTTTGTATTCTTTGCCAAAACGAACTTCTTAAATCAAATCTCTGCTTTTAAATAAGAAACAAAATACTGATTTTGCGATGTGTTTTTTTTTTTTGTGCTATTTTAAAAAAAGCTTCATGAACATTAGTCATGTCAACCATCCCTACCATCTCAGGTAAGTGTGTGTCATGACCCACCCCACGGGGTCTGTGTGTGTGTGTTTTTGCGTAGTCATGCTGCCCTCGATGGTGTTGCATAAATCGACAGTGCAGCCGTACCAGCGTGGGTTCTACTGCTCAGACGACAGTATCCGCTACGCCTATAAAAGCAGCACTGTGCCCTCTTCTGTTCTGACAGCCGTGGGCCTCCTCCTGCCCATTGCCAGCGTAAGTGCCCCGCACTGGGGCCTAAAGACAGGGGACATGGGGCCAGGCAAGTGGGGTGGCCACATTGGGAAAGTCTTTTGAGAGAGTCATTGTAATTCATAGCTGCTATTTCCACATTTTTCCTTACCCCGTGATGCAGTGCATGAATTATGAGCGTAACTTCAATTCAACTGTAAACAAAAAAGAATATTCTCCTCACAGTTCATCCTTTGAATATAAAAAGGCAAATATTGCAGCAATATTATAGATGTATATTGAATATTACTGTATTGTATAGGGAATGCAATGGGAAAATAACCTGTAGGAACAAAACACAGTAAAATACCAAGCATACTGTTATTTTCCTGATGGATATGAATAAAGCACAAAGCCAAACGTATACCTCTCAATCAGTTTTCACCATGTGGATTATTTGTAGCACAACCTTAATATCCGTAGCGATTATTATCTGTTTTTCTGTATGCTTATATATCTATATATCTACAGTCATCACGTGCTGAAAAAGGTGGATAGCTGAAAGTACAAACTGTAGACAGACTAAATGTACATTTCGACTCTCTCAGAAACTCAGTTACCATGTCGGACCCCCTCTGTCCTACCTGGTATTTCCCATAATCCTCGACTGCTGTGTGCTGTGCTGTGCCGCTACCTGCGTGTGTCTTTCTGTGACTGACCTGAAATCTCTCTCTTTCTCTCTCTCCCTCTCTCTCCCTCTATCTGTGTGTGTGTGTGTGTGTGTGTGTGTGTGTGTGTGTGTGTGTGTGTGCGTGTGCGTGTGCGCGTGTGCGTGTGTGTGTTTTGCTGTAGCTGTCCTGCCTTTCCTGATAATTGAAACTAGCACAATCAAGCCGTACCACCGCGGGTTTTACTGCAGTGACCAGTCCATCCAGTACCCGTATAAAAACGGGGACACCATAAGCGATGCCGTGCTCTGTGCCGCTGGCATTCTAATTGTCATCTTCTCCGTAAGTTACTCTTATATATAAATATATATTCACATAAATCTACCACTTATTCATATAAACATCCCATCTACATCCCCTCACCCCCTATTAGATCAGTAGCTGAACTGTAGGAATAAAGGGTGACTTTTTAGCACATCTATAATCCTGTTTGAATCCATTAACCAGTCTTCCCCATTCCATCTTTGCATTTAAAATGATTAGAATAACTCAATTTTAATGGATTGATCAGGGTCAGGGTTACCTCTGACTTTTTGTCATCTCTCTCTCTCTCTCTCTCTCCCTCTCTCTCTCTCTCCCTCTGGATCTCATTCTCTCTTTTCTATTTCATCGTCCTCTGTCTGCATTTGATTTGTGATGCATTGCTGTTTTTGAGTTGGACTTTTGGTCAGAAAAGTTATACGCAGAAACAGCAATGCTA
This sequence comes from Danio choprae, assembly GCA_903798125.1. NCBI lineage: Eukaryota > Metazoa > Chordata > Actinopteri > Cypriniformes > Danionidae > Danio > Danio choprae. The sequence goes on from CAIGQW010053582.1 coordinate 1,421,291, forward strand.
AGTTATTGTTAAAAATGTTAAAATCGTAATAATTAGGGATGCATCTTAATTTTTTGGCCACAGAAAATTATCGGCAGAAAATAAAATGGTATAAATGGCCAAAAATATGACATGCTCACTGGAAAAGAAAAATCTGTTTAAATAATGCACTGACAGGACATTTCTATGTATTATATACATTTTTGCAATAGCTCTACTGTGCTGTCATGGCAACACTGGTAAAATGACACCTTTTGAGTCGTTCAATGTGGTTATTTTATTGGCTTGTTTTTGTTTTTTTAATCACTGTAATATAGGTTATAGCGTTAAACAACAACAACAACAAAAAAAATTCTAATTACTTTATTATTTATTAGCATAGTAAATAATGATTGCAAAGCATTTTCAGTTTTGGTTTTCAGCCAAGTGCATCCAGAATTTTTGGTTTCAGTGCAGGATTTTCACTTCAGTGCATCCCTGTTGATAATATAATGACAGAACCCAAAGTACTTTCTTTTTAAAGGGCATTTATGTAAATAATATACATTAAAAACATATATTTATTAACTAAGATTTAAACATAGACGTGTTCTTGTTAGTTTTATCTACTCATTCACTTTCTTAAATTCGGACCCCAAACAATTATTAAAAAAAAAAAAAAAAGTTGCCTAAACTCTCACAAAATTCAATTAGAGCCTCTAGATAAATCTGGATAAGACATTAAACCACCCCCACAGCTGCCGAGGTGTTGAATTAGTGGACATTCGCAGCCCTCGTGACAGCTGACGAAGGGTTAACCTCTCGCGAATGAACCCCGTCACCTGCAGGGCACATGTTAAATGACGAACGAGCCAATGCAACACCAAACCAGATAGCGCAATTACTTTTTGAGCTCACACAAAACTCCAAAACGATCTCCCAAAGCCGACACATCAGACGAACCCCTAATGGAACAAAGTGGTGGAAGATGAGGGAAGTAGTCCTAAAATACAATCCCATGAACACTGGCCCAACACCAAACTATGACTCCATGGAGATCCCGTATGGAACCATGCATGCCTCACTGTCTGGACTAGACATGTTCCCATGCTCAGCAATTCTTATGATTGAAACAAGGACTGTGTAAGTGCGTTTGTGTGTGAGTGTATGTATATATGTGTGTGTGTTGGCACCCCTCACACAGCTGTAGTTAATTAGCACTGTCTCCAGTCCTAGTTTGGTTAGGCCCCGGGGACGGCAGTCCCGCTCTTCACTACCACCACAAAAGCGTCCCTCTATATTTTGAAGAGAAAAATAAAATACATATGAGATAGTAAATATCTCATTAAGGCATGGTTTATGTACTTCATAACCTCTGCCTATGCAGTCTGATTTAAATCCTGCCGGTTACAAATGATGCAGACCTCTGCTTTTAAAACCCCATGCTCTGACTTCTCATATGAAAGCCATAACTTTCAGAAACATTAAACTTGTTCCATATCATTAAAGTATCACCAGTAACAGGCAGGCCATGCTCAGTCATAACTCCTGTGTTCTCCTTTCTTTCTCATTTTCCTCTTGCTTTTTTTGTTGGTTAATGTGCTTCCCTAACTGATTCCTCATCTGCATGTGCATGTCTAACCTCACCCTGCACGCCCATGACCTGACCACCGAACTTTTGATATTTTATAATGACACTATTCTTTGTGGTGAGATTTCACACATTCACAAAATGTACTTTGGTATTATAGCTCTGTTCCAACATCTAGGGAGCCATCTTGCTACAATGACAATACATCCAAAAACAAAAATAGAATAGGTATTACATTTGATTTGAAACTTTGTAGCTATAAATATATAATAATGTATTAATAAAATCCGGACTATATCTGGTAAGTTTTTATTGTCACATGACCTACCAGTGTCAGCACTTCTCTGCGATACACAAATCATCTTCCATGATTTCATAGGTCCAGACAGAATCTGGGAATTTTATTTGGTATTTCTATAGAAAAAATTGTATTTAAACAAAAATCTGTGCATTTAAAGCAGAATTATTGTAAACACATAAGAGCCGAAAAAGTAACAAAAATAACTACTTAACTTTTTATTTAAGGTTTACAATGCAAATCCAAGTAGAACCACTTTTTTGGTTAGCAAAACAAAAGTAGTTTTCTCCCTTAATACATCCACTAAAATCTTTACTTATTGTATAGTACATAAATCATCTAAACATTTGCATATTATTCCATAATATTACTGAAATCAATATGAAAACTGAATACATTTAAATGTACACATTTAAACAAGTAAATAAATATATTGAATCATGGAAATCTGCTACTTTTTTGCCCGCAGATTCCGTCTTGGTATCATTGGCATACTACTCTTCTCATAATACTCCTTTTCACAGAAAATATAGTCTGAATTATTAGAAGCAAATCCACGCATCACACAAATTGGCTCAACTTACATTTAATTTTCATACAGTTTGTCATTAGCATGTTGCTAAGCTAACAGCCTTCATACCTTAAAAAGTGTAAAAATACATAAACGCAAATATTTAGCATTTTCCTGACAGATGTTTCGCTCTAGGTTTTGGAACAGAGTCTGTTTGTTGTATTAACCTGTTCTGGGAGTGATTTTATTTATTTTTTTCTTTGTGAATGAATCATTCTCCAGATTGTGATTGGCGAATGCTACAGGATCCATTACCTGAACCAGGGCTCCAAATCATTCGTGGGGAACCCGTATGTCTCCGCCCTTTACAGACAAGTGGGCGTGTTCATCTTCGGCTGCGCTGTCAGCCAGTCGTTTACAGACATCGCTAAGGTCTCGGTTGGACGCATGAGGCCGCACTTCCTAGATGTTTGTCAGCCAAACTACTCTACTATCAACTGCTCTCTGGGATATATTACTGAATACACATGCAGTGGAGATCCCAGCAAAGTACAAGAGGCCAGGTGAGATATTCAGCACTTACAGTATAGTCACATAGGCCTGATCTGTGAAGCATATTAATATTGCTTTGGATCATATATATACATTTGTTATGTTTTTATTATGTCGGTAGCTTATTTTGGAATATTTCAGAATTTTAGGATTTTTTTTTTTTGGTAGACTTTATTTAAGAGAATTGTAAAAGTCAGGTCTCACTTTTTTCCAGAAGATATACAGTAGATAAAGTAGATATAAGTCCTTTTGAACAAATCCTGAAAAAAATCTCACAAAAAATATTATGATATTTTATTAAATATTACATAATTACATTTCAGTATTGTTAATATATATATATATATAGTGCTCAGCATATATGAGTACACCCCATTTTGAAAATGAATATTTTTATCCATTTCCCAGTGAATATGGGTAATATATATTGGCGCATTTGAACAAAATATAGCTTGTATAGCTTCCTATTAAAAATATGAATTTAAAAGATAGATTTGTGAGGGGTGAACATATATATGCTGAGCATTCATTCATTCATTTTCTTTTCGGCTTAGTCCCTTTATTAATCTGGCAC
>CAIGQW010053582.1:1425281-1437615 GCA_903798125.1 Danio choprae
ATTATTATTATTATTATTATTATTATTATTATTATTATTATTATTATGGGTCTTTTTTGCATTTAATAATCAAACACATTTTTTAATCTTTTTTTTTCTTTGCAGGAAATCCTTCTTTTCCGGACATGCTTCATTTTCAATGTACACCATGCTCTACCTGGCAGTAAGTACACACACTATGTGGTGCTCTCACACTGTCATAGCTCTAGTGCTGTATAAAGAGCTGTTCATTCATGACTGTTATGTCTAGTACGAAACAGCGACCCTCTATCGCCTTTCACCCTTCCTCTGTGTGCCTCCCGAAATGTGGGTCACACTTATTTTCCTTGTTCATCTCCCAGATGGACACACTCCACCTGTTTTTATTTGTGCAGCTGCACAGACATCCTCTCTCTCTCTCTCTCTTTCTCTCTAAAATTCCTCTCTCTCTCATTCCCTACGCTTTATTTTGATTCTTTTTTTAAAAGGGTCACACTTTTTTTTTAATTGACGAATCCCCAATACAGCTTTGCATACACACAAAAGCAGATTTTTTTTTTGCTCAGTCTCCCACTGTATGTAAAGCCTCTTTCAAAGAGCTCAAACTTTCTCCCTTTCACACACAAGACCCTCCTCCCTCTCTCCTTTCTTTCTAATCCTTTCTTCCTTCATCTAAATCATCAGCATCTCCATGGGCCCCTCCACCTTTCTCTCTTTCAGATGGCAGGAGGTGGAGCCGCCTGGCTAATGGAGGTTGCCAGATGTTCATTCTCAGCGTTTTCAGAGATTATTTGAGAGAAAAAAAGATGGGGCATATATGCATTTCAGTGTGTTTGGGGCCACAGACCTGTTAAAACTCTTGGCTTTATGCTTTCCAAACAGCCGTTAAGTTAATGTGAGAGTTTGACAGCTGGGCCTGACGCCTGAAAAACACTGACCTGAACACTTTCTATACCAGAGGAAACCTTATGTTAAGAACCAGGACCCCAGGCTGGTGCTGTTGAGTGTTTTCTGACTAAAGCGATCAGTTTTTACGCCGGATTGTAAACTGTCATGATTAACCACAAGGCAGGAGAGATGGCAGCCAGTGTTGCATGTCATTTTTGTGTCTCTCCAGGATTCACCAAAAAAAATCAGATTTTTTTTTACTAAAATGACTAATTTTGTGGTGAGTAATTGCAAATTTTGAGTCAAATTTTAGTTTTTTCTTCGAGAACCATTGATCCCTGTAATTTATATAAAGTAAATACTGAGAAATACTAGAGTTTACCCCTAAAGCCTGTTTCTCATATTTGAAAATGAAAGCAATTGTTTGAAAATATATGCTAAGTGGTCCATGTTGTTTGATGGCTATTTGTGGTGAATTGATGCTGAGCGTGCGCACTTATGTGTGTCAATCATGTTAAAGAGACCATCTGAGACTGTAAAAGCTTCAAAAAAGCTGTAAAATCTGTCTCTAAATGCTAAATATGCATTAGTTTCTCATAAAGCTCTGCAAACAAGGAGGATCATTGCCTTAAATGAAATGTCTATGAGCAACACATGGAAGCCATGCTGAATAAGATCAGTGGGACAAAAATGTCAGTGTAAGTTGATGTAATGACTGACAGCGTTTGTTATAACATTTGTTATAGGTGAGTGAAAATTTGGTATCATAATAGGTATAGTAACAAAATGTATTTACTTTTTAAACACTTTTAAATTATTTTACTTTTAAACTTTGAATAAACTAACGTTAAATGACATGTTTCATGATTTAAATGTCAGAGGAAAAAAAAACTGAGTCCAGAAATATTAAAATGAAGAAAAAAAAAATCATTTGGGAAAACTAAAAGATTTTATAGGGCCTTAAATCATCCAGAAAAAAAACAGGATTGTAAAAGTTGTTTAGGTCTTCCAGAAGTTGATTGTAGGAACCTCTAAACAAAGTTTCAGCACGTCTTGTAGTCACTTGGCGACTTTAAAGTTTAAATGTTTATCATCAGATGTGACCAGATTTTTCACAGTCCAAGCTTCATTATAAAATGTTTGCATGTGAATAGACTGTTAAAATACACAATGACTTTTCTAAGATTCTTAAACTATCTTCTGGCTTTCAAAGCTAATTACAACAAGAGGCCAATTAAAAATGTGTAATAAACAGAATTTCAGAGCAAAAATTGAAGGGAAGTTCTCTCGGCATAGACTGATCGAGCGTTATCGTCTTATTGACTGGAGTGTTCCTCTTTCTGGCCTCGCTCTCTGTAATTTTCTCAGTCTAGATGTCATGCTTCACAGGTCAGACGCTGAAGTCATAATGAGAGCTCACACCGGTCTTGTGATGCCCTGTTATTTGCACAAACGTAACCCAGGTCAGAACTAGGCAGTCTTTGTTCTCAACTGATTTCACAAATGAATCATTCCGCACAGAATGCCAAGACAAAACCTTCACCTGTTTTGTCAGTGACACGCTTCAGTAACTTTTATCTTCTTTTTTTTTTATTTAAAATATTTTAAGGTACTTTTAAGGTACGTACAAGTGTAACATGTCAATGTCAATTGTAAAACAATAGACCAACAGACAAACTAAATCCATGATTAAACCAACTACTAAATCTTAATAGATCTGAAAATAGATCAGGTTGCTGAAACTGCTTAGACTAGTCTTAAAAAGTTAGTCAATAATTATTATTTTTAAACTGGCTATAGGTATTTAAAGGCAGTTACAAAAATGTTGATCAGTGTAAATTGAATCCAAAAGCAAGACTGGTTACCCCTTGGTTAACAACTGGTTATTCAAACTATTCAATTGTCTTATTATCATGTATATATCCATTTATGAGGGGAAAAAATCTTTAGAAAAATGTCAAATTATTGTTCATTCATTCATTCATTTTCCTCCAGCTTAGTCCCTTTATCATTAGGGGTTGCCACAGCGGAATGAACCGCCAACTTATCCAGCATATGTTTTACACAGCAGATGCCCTTCCACCTGCAACCCATTACTGGGAAACATCCATACACACTCATTCACACACATACACTACGGCCAATTTAGTTTATTTTATTCACCTATACCGCATGTCTTTGGACTGTGGGAGAAACCGGACCTCCCGGAGTAAACCCACACCAACACGGGGAGAATATGCTAACTCCACACAGAAATCCACTGACCCAGAACTCCACTGACCCAGCCGAGGCTTGAACAAGCAACATTCTTGCTGTGAGGCGACAGCGCTACCCACTGCGCCACCGTGAGGCCCCTCAAATTATTGTATTTTTTATAAATAATTATTGTTTGAATAAGGAAATTGTTGAAAAATGAGTCTAGTCATTGTATTTGGTAATGCCATAAAATTTGGTAAAATCATGAAGTTTATTAACAGGTAGAACTCTGCCCCCTAGAGTGGCCAGTAGTACTGCACTTTATGTACTTACAGTACATGGGCATTATGAGTGGCTTGTCAACCACTGAGTTGGATCAGCATATCAGTTTGTGCTGTTGAGCAAGTGCATGTGGGTATTTTGTGGGCACAAGCTGGGTATTTCCCAGGCTCTCTATGACCTCCACACTTCGTAGTCCATGAGGTTTGGCCGTGGAGTTACTGCACTTCCCAGACCGCATGGTGATTCATGATACTCTATTTTGCTATTGTGACTAAAGAGCAGGCGTTGAATGATAAGAGATCACAGAAAAAGCAAATATTACTCATAGAGGATTTGTCAAGTCTTTAACCTACTGTTCTAGGCTTAGTTTTCTTTATGTTGTGGTCATTAACATGGCGAGGCTGTGTTAGCTCCGCTTTAATATTTTTGGACTATAGAAAAGGCTTTAGTGGTGAAGTTTCACCATTTTCTACCAGAATTGGCATGAATGAAGTGCAAACACAATTCAGAATGACCCACAAACCAAGCACAGACCTTTTTTTCTATCAAAATATTGCAAAATAAGTGTAGTTTTCCCTTATACTCACCTTTTTTGTTAAACTAACATGATTTACTATACCACATTTCTCATGCCTTTTCTGTTTCCCATCCCAAGTTGGACTCAACATGCCATTTTGTGGTTGCTCATAAGACCTGAGGTCAATCACTAGGCTCACCCTTTCGTTTGTGACTTTCTTTTACAGAACAGGTCACACAGTTACAGGTAACTGGGAATAAATCTTTTTGTTTTCTAAAAGGAAGCAAAGCACATAAAAAATATTAAAATGGTCTATATGACTTTTTTTATAAAAAGATCTAAAACTTTTAGTGCAAGAAACTTCTAGCTTCACATTGACTTCTATCATAGCTCTACTTATAGTCATGAGTTTTATTAAGAATCTGTCTGCATCATTCATTTTAAAAACTAGCTGACATGGTCCTTAAAGGCATAGTTCACCTAAAAATTGTATTCTGTTTTCGCTTACCTTCATCATTACAGAAAATTCATAAAGCTTTTGCATCTCCGAAAGAACCAGTAAGTCTTACATGATTTGGAATATAGTGCTCAAAGCATACAGACCACTTTTGGATGTGATTTTGAATGTTTCTATGAATACAATGACAAACTAAGGCTTCCAAAATTCTTTTTTCCTGGAAGAAAATTACCTCCTTACATTTTGAACAACATCAAAAATGTAAAAATGTTGGGAAAATACTCCTTATAATACCACCATAGTCTCCAGGATCTTTATCATTGTCCAACTTGATATCTTAGTATCAGATCTGATGGCACAACCAAGATAGCCTTCAGGGAAGGGACTGGATGGAGACTGTGAGCAGAGTCGAATGTTATCTGCATGGGCTGCGCTTCATCTCATGTGGGCACTGTGTGTATGTGTGTGTGCGTGCGTGCGTGCGTGTGTGTGTTTTGGGGTTGAGTGTCAGTGGAGAATTTCAGACCACACCACGTCTGCCAGTTCTGCTGCCACCACCTTCAAGCACAGATATCAGAGAGCCATATACACACCGTCGTCTCTGATCGCAGTGTCTGCGGCACGTTTGCCTTATCTGAGCTCTGATAGCAAGACATTAAGAGGCAGTTTGGATGGACTGTATCTGAGCCCTAAGGGTCCTTAAGCTCTGCTGTTCTTATCAGCTCTTGGATGCCTACAGTACATGTGGAGAGGATCCCATTTTCGCCCTAAGGAACAAAGCCACTTTAGGAGTTTGGAAAAATCACAGAGCATCTCTACATCTCCAGACTTAGACATGCTGGCTTGCAGCTTAAGAGATGAGCGTCAGCAGGACTCCCTAGGTATCGGACATCACCCTCCTGTGACCTCTTACAGTCCCAACATATACTAGAGATCTCTCTGCCATCTTAGTGTAGAAAATGGCAGTATAAAAACAATTAAATGTATAAATAGCTGAATTTTGTTTTTTTAACCATATGGTAGATGCCATCGAGAGGACCTAGCTGTGTTGTTTTTGTTGTGGCCACTTCTTGACATGCATTTTACTGCATTGTGCAACACTTAACACAGTTTAAGCAACAGAAAGCATGAGAATAGTTATGTTTCTATCCACATACCTTTTATGCATATTTTGAAATGCTTGATGGAAATGCAAAGATGTGAATGAATTTTGACTGAGTAGGATAAACTTTTTCTCTGATAAAAAAAAATGTGCATAAACTACAATAGAAACACATTTATCGAATAAATTACAATATACGCATAAAAAAAGTCATTGGATTATTGTTTTAATAGTCTAATTTGCATCTTTGGATGAAAGAATAGCTAATATTACTTTTGGCTGTTAAGCTGTTAATTTAGATGAAATCTAGAAGATGCAAGAACATAAAAATCTGGAATTTCTAAATGTCTTAAAACTAAAGGTGATAAAAGGGAAAGGAAATGCTCAGCTAGCTGGATGTTTTTAATTTTTATTAATTTACTGTATTTTTGTTTACATTCATGTCAATGTGTCTGGTATACTGAAGCAGACAGACAGTCTTCTTAAGCCACAGATCTGCGGTGGACAAATATTCCATGTTATTCGCATTGCCTGATCAAAGACATTATTGACACATTCGTGTGTAAGTTCTCCACAGGAACTTTTTTGAGGGATAGGCATGCCAAGTGTATGAAAGTTTGTGGTTGAAATGGCTACAGCTTCTTGGTTAGAAATTCCCTCATTGCTGCCAACACTGAGGCCAAGCTGAACCAGAATGAACATGAGCATGAATTTATTTATTATTTGCCTCAGATGAACTTGAGCCATATAATCAAGCTGGTATCTCCATTTCTTCTAGGACATCTGGCTCAGAAATTTTATTTTTATCCAGCTATAACCTCAACCGCTTATTTAGAGTAGCGTGAAAGAATCAACTGCTGAATCAGGCAAAAACAACTTAGAGATTTGTTTCAGCATTTTTCTAAGGACTTCCTGCTGTTGGCCACAATGTAAATTGAAATGATAAGAGAGCAAGCCATATGTTGATTCCAGTTGGTCTGAGCCACAACGCACAGCCATCCATAAACACACATAGATGCCTATCGCTCTACCATCCTTCCGTTCTGAAGGGATGTTTTCATGAGATAAGATCAACTGAAAACTATTGAGGATGCTTATATTTATCTCTAGTTTTGCTCCCTGTGATGTGGTGTGAACATATTTTGTGCTGGCAGCAGTAGAGTTATTCTTTGGCTCAATAAAATACACCGGAAATCACAACAGCATCACCTTTGTGGTGACCTCAGAGAACTCAAAGTGAGTTTGTGAAGCTGTCAGTCTACTTGTGGAGGCACACCCATCCTCACATCATCTAAGAACTTCGACCAGTAAGGAAACTCCAACTCCCAAACATCCTCAGGGAGGGATTCCTTCCTCTGTATGCACACAATGCCTTCGGAGAGAGCAGAGAGCTGTTCAGGAAAGCAGAAACGACCTTGCACACACCTTTGTTTGAAAACTCAAAGCTCAAGATGACTATTGTTTGTTTTGTCTAATGAGCATTTTGGGCCTTGTTGGAGTGTGTGCATTTGTGTTTATCTGTTACTGTCCGTGAGTAAGGGTGTGGGGAAAGATTTCTGGTGTCCGTTGAGGTTTCAAACATAATAGAAGTTTTCCTTCTCACGTGGTGATGGATGATTAAGCAAGGGTGATGACTGCAGGGTCCTTGACTGACCCAGATTGAAGGGTTTCAGGACTGATGGCCCGCCGGAGCGTCGTCAACAGTTTGTCATCCTGACCCCCATCCTCCCCTCATCTTTGTAACCCTCACTTCATTTGTTTTCTTATCCTAATGAGTCTTCCTGTTCCCAGAAAGCAAACCCCTACAAGGAGTCCTTGGATTTAGGTGGCTAGAGTAAGAAAGGCCACATCCTTAGTTTGTGGGGGGTGGTTTATTATTATTCCAGTCTATCCCAGCTCTACTTTCCATTTCCTACTCTCCTTTCACTTTCTAATTTCTGTAAATTATTGTCTCAGCTGTTATGTTATACCAATATGAAGAATACACATTGTTTAAAGTGCTTTTACTCTCTGTTTCCTCAGTTCTACCTACAGTCTCGGTTCACGTGGCGAGGAGCCCGTCTCCTGAGGCCCCTGCTCCAGTTTACCTTGCTGATGATGGCCTTCTACACCGGTTTATCACGAGTGTCTGATCACAAGCACCACCCCACTGATGTCTTAGCTGGCTTTGCTCAAGGAGCCCTGGTGGCCTACTGCATAGTGAGTACATAGATTACAATTTGTCTTTTTAGAGTTTGGAAAGTGTACCAGTCTGGCAATTTTTTTTACTTTATGACATTAGATAACAACTGGCCTTAATCTAGTTGTTTTCACAACATTTGATTTTCTTTTAATAGCAGAGAACAAACGTTTTTACACAGTGTTAACGCCAGAGGAACTAATAAAATTTTCCTTTTTTAATATGCGAACAATTAACAACCCAAAAGTTTCCGCATTTCCCCGCTCTTCATTTTAAAATGTGGTCATGTTTTTTTTTTTTACTGTTTGTGAGCTTGACTAGAGGCATATTTATCAGATAACTTGTCAAAGGAACCATTAAGAACAGACTTTATCTGGTGCCTTTTGAGTGGAGTGAAGACAGAAGACCATCCAGAGTTTGAGGTCGGAAGGGGATCTGGAATATCTGAAACCAGACCACAACATTCTCCAGACCCCACCCTTTCTCTTTTTCACCCCTTTCCACAAAATTACTCATCCATCAAAATGAAGCATAATCTTTTTCTTGCTAATGCAGAGCATATTGCCTCAATTGCACCATTACCAACTCTGAAATGAAAAAACAAAGAAAGGGGGAGGTTTGTGGAAAAAGGAATTTTACACTTCATAATTGAGCCACATGTCACTTTTGTCGGTTCCAGGTTTTCCCTGCAGTAAGCAAAGCTTCACTTAGCTGGATTGTGCTTGGGAAAATTGAGTCTTGTGGAACCAAATGTAAAAAGAGACAGGCTTTTTACTTTAGGAGAAATGTCAGTTCATTATTCATTAGAGAATCAGTGTTTTATCTACATTGCAAGGGGTGGTGTGAAGATAAGCACAAAAGATAGCCAAGACTTCTTTCTCCAGATAGCACCCCATCCTATTTCTCATAACATCTAAATTCTTTTTGTTGGAATTGAAATATTGAGTTGTGCCTCTCATACATTACAATTCCCAGAATGCCCTAGGTGTGTGTTTCTTCAGTATAATTGTCTGTGACAGGGCCACACTTTTATGGTGCGCAGATGTTGGCCAAACATCCATCTAGTTGGTATCATGAACCTCCAAAACATTTACATGTCAGTACTTGAGATTTGACTGACTTGACTGGACCTAAGAGGTTCAATTTTTTAGTTGGCATTTCAATTCATCCAATTGTAATGTAGGCTTACACAAACCACATAATAGGTTCTTTAAAAATGTTAGTGAAACAGTCCTGTTTTGCTTGAATTATCCATCCTTATGGTCTTAATTGTCTTTGAACCTCTCAGGTTCAGGGTGTGGGATCTAGTCTTTGAAAATTGGAGACGTTTTCCCCAGTACTATAAGTTCAAATAACTGCAAGCAGAAATAAGATTCTTTTCACTACAGATCAAGGCACCCGTGTTCTTGTTTTTAACAAGCCTACATTTGGAACCTGTTCCGTTCCCCATCTGTAAATGCTTTAGAGGCCCAATTAGAGTATTTCTAATGACCAAAGCTCAGATGGAGCCTATAGAGGTGATGTCTTAAGATGAAACGGGCCCATGGTGAGATGCCATGTTTTGTTCCAATACATCACGCACCAGTACATGCACCGTATGCAGCAGTGCACCAAACAGTTCATAGTTTAGTCACAGCATTTCTTTTAAGCTTGGCTTTAGGTGCTGATTACTGCTTAAGGAGCTTGTGTTTAAAGACTTTTAAAGGTTGTAAGTGCTCTGGGTCTGTGTCCAATTGGCTGGCTTCAAAGAAATCGTGGAAAGTTACAGGTCTTGGTGAGTTTTGGCAATATTGCAAAAGCTGATTACAGACATACTGCATGTTCCATATTAAAGGGGATCAGGTCACGTGGTGCTGTTAGACTTTGGTGCTCAGGGAAAACTGTTCTCAGAACAGCAATTAATGTCAATCTGTTTTTGCATCATGCAAAGGAACTCAAAAATTGAGCAGTACAATGCTAACTAGGCCATCAGTTTCATTCAATCTCAAAAGGAGGCTCCTAAAATCCTACATGCAATTCTTTGTACTTGAGCCTGGTTTTTATCTGAAATTTTGGCAAGACCTTCTAGCATTACAATCGGTGAAGTCAGGCAGCCTGGCATGTGTTTAAATGTCTCATTCATAACTTAGAAAACCTTTGAGATTCAGTCTTCAAGAAACTACATTTTCCTTATTTGTCTTTTGGACTTTTGACTGCGGCCACATCCTCCGGTCCTTCCTGTTGGAGAGTGGCGTGAGCTGTTTGTTCATGTCATCAAACATGGCCCACTTTCTAAGCTGCTGACATGGATGGAGAGAGTGTAAGAGGTTGGCTGGTGCTACGGCTCAGTTGCAGAGGTGTTTCCTGCAGGACTAGACAAGGGTGGAAACAGCTGGAGACCAGTGCTCAAACAGCTTTTTCCTCTTCCCACTCTCTCTCTCTCGGTATCCACAGCACCCCTAGAGTTCTCACACCACAACAGATCCTGGCTAACAGTATCCCACCATTCCTCAGGATCACAGAGGGTCATGTTCAATACTCAGGACTCCAGTTCCTCCTGCGATAACAGTCCATAGTTAAGTGCTTCTGGTCTGGCTTGGGTGGCAAAGATTTTTGTCCCGATATCATATCTCTCCCTCCCATATGTCAGGCACAAGCTTGACTCTTTTTTTCCATTGGCTGCAACAGCACTCACCGTGTAGTCATGGTAATGGAGGCTGTCTCAGGCTGAAAATAGTGTGGTTGTTTGTAAGAAGAAAGGAAATTTTAACAGTGTTATTAAACTTTACTAATGTTACGCAGGAGAGCGAGCAGCCAAAACACAACTTAGTCTCCACAATTATTATGCAGATGTGGCTTAGTGCCTGAAACTACAATTTAAGACACATGCATAACATAAGCAATGCACTCTCACACATAATCATGTGCTGTGTTTGGCACTTTTTGGGTTCAGGCACACCCAAACCAATGGAAGACCACACACATGTGCACACACCCAGACATGTCTTCTATGAACCTGTTCACAGTTCATCTCAATCCCAAGTCCATAAAGGCATCAGTGAAGACGGCAGAGGTTCAGTGAGGTTCATTGAAGACAAGTTTGGAAACAGTTAGTGTGCCCTCCCAGCAGCTCTGAGATCCAAAATAAGTGTGTGTAATGTTGATATTTTGACTATCTGGCACAATTGTTGGATGATGACAAATTCTTTGTTTCATTTCCTGTCTGATTAAGTATGTGAGAGAGAGGAAGTGCTCAAGTGGAGAAGTTAGTTTGCCATGTGCATAATGTCAAACCACATTAATACAATATAATAAAGACATGGAGACTAAAATAGTACATAAGGTAACTTGACGTCCTTGTGCTTCACATTACAATTTAAAGAGAATGTTTTGTAATAGACTTTTTCTCAATTTGATAAACTTTTACCAAGCACTCTTCCAGGTCCATAGACGGTTTTACACTGGCTAGTTATAGGAACTCCGTTATAGGGCAGACCTGTTCTGGCTGAATTTGGAGAACTAGTATGAACTCTGAAGCCACATGAGCATCTGACAGAAATATAATTTTAGTGTGACATTCGACAACTGGCGAATGATGCTGTTTATCCACCTGAGGCTGTTTTTATGTCTGTGTAGTGAGTAAATAGGTAAATTGTTTTGATCTGGGAAGCTATAGGAACTCAGTTATAGTAACTTGCCACTGTGCCTGCCCCAAAAGAAATAGCCATTTTCCTGGTTGCATTCACACAAACTAACAAGTAGTATTTTCACGGCTAAATGTGTGTACTTCAACCAAAACCTTTCATAGGAACTATGAAAACATCAAAACAGTTATTTAAGGAGTTTTCACACTGGAGGAACATTATCATAGTTCCTAGAACTATTGGAGACAGTGCCTTGTTTTTACTTATAGAAACCCCTACTAGAGGAACTAAATTAGTTATTACTTCAAAGTTGGATCTAACCCAGCACATATGAACTACCAGTTACGTAAATGTACCTTTGTTGAGCAAATCCATACAAAACACTATAGTACAGTATTTTAAATTGCATAAAATCATTTACATATAATAAGCTAATATAGGAATAAGAATATGCACCGAAGTATATATAATTCTGCAGTAACAGACTGTTAAGGAGCATCTTAATTAAAATCCTTTGTATGCAGTTAGTGGCACCGCAGTAAGGTCAACTTACACACACAGGCTTAGACAAACACGCAAAACAGCTTCCTGGTGCTGACTGAGCATTTGAACACAATGGAGTGAGTTTGCTGTGGAAGAACACTTTCAGACAGAGGGCCATGACACAGGAAGCTGTCACCCCATGACACAGGTTCATTGGCCGTCTCTGATTACAGGTCAGACGTGACACTGCATCAAGCAGGCTATTGTAAAAGACGATTCTTGAGTCATGTTGGACAGTAAAGCTTACTGTTTGCTTGAAGCTCATGGCCTATGTGATAACACATAATTGCACACAAACTGCAGATTTGAAGACAATTAACACTGAACTCTGCCTTGTGTCTGCCTTCTTAAAATAAAATGCACAATTGTTTTTGAATATTTGGGGAATGCCAGAAAATATTTGTTATATTATTATTAATAAGCTTTGTTCTATTCCTGGTGAAATTAAAATATTGAAGAGCAACTGCTTCATTAGTCCTTTAAAAATGTGTTGTTATTCTTCTTCTCATTATCATCATTATTATTATTATTATTATTATTATTATTATTATTATTATTATTATTATTA
>CAIGQW010053582.1:1438744-1484390 GCA_903798125.1 Danio choprae
CAAATGAGAGCATACTGAACACACTCCTTCCTCGGAGTCAAGGATTGAACAAAGGAACCGAGGAGGTTGCTCTTTATCTTCCCTACTGAGTCAGTGTTTTAAAGGCATGTGGTGTTAGTTTGTCATTCTTATCAGTTGTGTGACCTCATACAGATCCGTATGTCAAGATGATGTATTGCCAGCCTTTATAAAATTAGATTTTTCTAATGATTTATTAGTCATCTGTGTCTGAATTGGCATAATAAGGAAAGCTGAAAAGTTCTTGTTCTGTTTTCATTCAGGGAAGGAAAAAGTTCTAAAAATGTAGTATACTGTTAGCAAAATCTCATCGTCACCCACGCTGCTGATAGCAATGTTGAGATTGCATGTTGTCCTGTTGATGACAGAATAAACATGCTTTCTTGACTGTCATTTTCTCACCACTGCCTTTTAAGTTGTATCTGATAATGGATAGTGGATTTTTTTTCAATTAGATCCATGAAGAATCTTTGCTGAGAATATTTCTACATAAAAGAAAGCAGAGCATCAGAGCCACATCCATGTACTATATTGTGTTTATCAGTCAGAGTGAATTGTTCCAGAATGTTTACACTTGCAGGCTGTTTCGAATTTCTGACAGAAACATCAGTTTTATACAGCTTGAAATTATGGCAGTTCCAGTTTTAATACCAATTTTTGCCTCTATTAGAACAGTAGTTAGACAGGAAATAAGGTAGGAGAGAGAGAGAGAGACAGAGAGATAAAGGGGTGGGATCGCGAAAGGTCGACGAGCTGGAATTCAAACTCTGGAATTCCAAATTGCAATTGCGCTGCATATCAGCACAGACAGTTTTATTGTCTTTTAATGCAGTTATTATTAGAATTTTGATGATCTTTCCATATTTTTGTCTTCTAAGCAACCATCTACCCATCTAGAACACATGGGCAACCAGGAGCATGCCCTATTCAGAACAAAATTGAATTGTCTTGTTAGTTCCAGTTAAAAGTGAGGTGGCAAATGGAGTCTGGAAATACAATTAGAAATTGAGTTAAAGTACTTAAGTCATGTTGTGTGCATACTTGATTTCCATCTTTTGTTTGGCTAAAATGAACAGTCTAACGATGTTTTTTTGTTTGTTTGTTTTGCTCCTCTTCTAGGCCTTTTACGTATCAGATCTCTTCAAACCCAAAGCTAAGACGGCTACCCCACCACCCTCACCAATCAAGAAAGAGCTGCTTCCCTCTTCTGACATCATCGAGAGGAACAACCATCACAACATGGTGTAGGATGGAGGACCAGGAGGCTTCCTTCCCAATCTCCCCGTCCCTCACTCCACCCCTCCCCGATCCCCTGACGAAACCAGAACAGCCACCTGTGACGGAGGAGGACGCCTTCTCTCTTTCTCATCTGACAGTAGAATGTAGGCACAGGACAGAGACGATCCTATTGACTCTTATTACAAATGACCTCACAATCCAAGAGCCCAATTCGAAAGGCCAAACAGACACAAAGCTAACAAAAAACAAGCCAATTCTCCTTCAGAATGTCGCGGAGGATGACAGAAGTATTAAACGACAAGGAGAGCGTGAATGTGAGGCCGGTCGCATGACCGGTGCTTCTCTCCTTTTGTCCTTTGTAGCCTTTCAGGAACAGCTTACAACAAATTCCTTATTAATAGGAATGATGAATACCTGCGATGTAATTAGCACAGATATATTAACAGTATAATAACTTATAGCACTATATACAAATTCATGAAATGTCACCACTCGCTATCTGAGGAGCGTAGCTTCAAGAAGCTTGATAACAAGCTGATTTTGAGCTACCTGAAACAGTGGCCTAACTGCAATTTAACGGGTTTGTTTTTTAAAAGGCGGGCGGGCGGGTGGGACTTTTAATTTTAGATATTATATTCACAATCCCTGCTCAAACCCTGGGGGGCTTGGCTGAGCCATGCTGCCTCACTGTCTTCTGATTGGGCAGGGGGCGGGGTTTGACATTGGAGAGGTGTGTCTTGTCACCACTGTTGACATAGGGGCGTGGCTTTGCCTAGCCACCTCACCTCACTGTCTACTGATTGGTCAGGGGGTGGAGTTAGACATCTGGAGGTGTGCCTCATCACCATCGTTGACACAAAGGCGTGGCTGTGCCATGCCATCTAGCTGTCTTGTGATTGACCAGAAAGTGGGGTTAGACATCCAGAAGGGTGTGTCTCATTTCTTTGTCTTGCTCTCTTCTGATTGGTCAGGAGTAAGACATCGGGAAATGTGTCTTGTCACCACAGTTGGTGGTGGGGAGTAGCTGAGCCATGTTGCTTCTGTGTCTTCTGATTAGTCAGGGGGTGGGGTTAGACATCAAAGGGGTGTATCTCATCTCCACAGTGGGTGGGATTGATTCCCGATATCCCCATCGACAATACTGGCACATTTTTTATTATTTTTTTTTTTTTTTTGGAACTGGGAATGAGCCTCTTCCGCTGGCTGGTTTGACCTCTTTCCCTTCCGACTGCTTAAGCACTCAACTATGGTTGCGTGTTTTTACCCATAATGCCACCTGTGCCCTCTGCCTGCCTCATACTGCCCTGAAAAAGAGGGATGTGGGGTCCCTCAGGGGGACGTTCTGTCCCTCGTTTGCATATGTGTTTGTATGTGAAGAAACATAAGAAAACTGTGGACTTTTCTCTCTTTTTTTGTTTTATGCAAATGCCTTTTCTTAGCCTTGTTCTTATGATGTCGTCGTCTACTGTCCCACTTACAGTTGTACAGGACTGCCTGAATATTCCAGAAAACACATCCATACAACACAACTCAAGCTCCAAATGTGTTGCACATCCCTCCCATTGTATAGTCCGTCCTATCATTTCAACAGACCGCTTTATTCCTCTCTCAGAAGTATATAAATAATGTATAGATCACTAAAATTAACTATGTAAGATATTATTTCCGAACATGTTTAGATATATCCACTATGAATCTAAAACGCAATGTGTCATGACCTGTGTTTATTTACAAAGTGCTGCTTTTATGAGCATTGATTGACATTTTTTTTAGGTGACTAAAATATTGTAGAGTTGTGATAGTACGTTTTTAATAAGCGTTGAATAAAACACATACAATTGTATCAAATTCACTATTAGTATTTTTGTATTGTCTCATTTTGTACAAAGTCAAATAATAGCTAAATGTTTGTTTTTTTCTGCTAAATGTACTTAACTCTAATACATGTGCTTTTAAATAAAAGCTCATTATAAACAACAACAGTGTGTTTGCTTGTTTAAGGCATGGTTTTGGTTATTTAAGTTTTAGGTTTGATACTTCAGTGGTTTCAGGTCTGTTTTGACCTTGGAAGAGATCATTTAAAACCATCCATAAAATAAACCTCATTTGTTCAGTTGTTCATTTGTTTTTTTTATAATTATTTTTCATGTTTTATTATAGTTTTTAAACATAAGGTTTTTCAAAAACATATATGATTTGTCTTCATGTCCATTTTGGACCCAGGTATTAAAATATGTGTGGTAACATTATTGGTAACACTTTATTTTAAGGACCAATTCTCTCTATTAACTAGTGGCTTATTGCCTGCCTGTCATTTATATATTGGCTGTTTATTTATAAAATACATATTCTGCATGATCTTATTTAACATCCTTAATCTTACCCAATACCAAAACCCAACTACTTTCTTACTAATCGGCACATTAAGAGTTTATTGAGGCAAAGGACATAGTTAAAGGACTCCTATCAAGAGCTGTGCCTTCAACACTGTAAAAAAAGATTCCACACAATACCTTCACGTTGCCCAAACACACATCCATTAAGTTCACTTAAAAGTTTTTTGTTCAATCCAGTTAAAATTGTAAAAAACAATTAAGTTGTCCCAAATAAAACCTCAAGAATTGTGTTGTTTCATCTCATTTTAAATAAGTAGTTTGAACAAGCAGCAAACCTCATTTTTTGGATTTTATTACTTAATTTATCTTATAACTTTGTATTATATATTATTATGTTATATATTATCTTTTTATATTATAGATACTTAGTTATTAGAAGCAGTAGCAGTAGTAGTAGTAGTATTACTTGTAGCAGTTTGTCATGACGGGTACACTGTGTTACCATCAACATGAAAATTGTCCTAGCGTTCAATAAATTAACCGCATTAAAGATTCAAACGGAACATTTTTACGAGGTGTTACTTAAATACCCATCATTTAAAAGAGTTTGAGAAAGAAGCTAAATGAATTGTGCTAGAAAAAGTATATATTTCAGAGTAAGGATGGTTCAATAAGGTCTGGGTGTTCTTGTTTTCCTTCGACTGAGACTCTGACTTCATGCTTTGGCCATTTCTGAAGTTGACGGTGGCACACTCTCATATTCTCCACTGTTTTCAGCCTTGAAATGCCACTATAAACTGAAACATCTCTACAAACGAGCAGCAATCAGCCAGATTGAATAGAGTAATATAGGAAAATGAATGTGTGTTGAATTGTGGCTTGTGTTTAGGCCAGGTTTGTGAGAATGGCAGCGCTGGCACTTATTGTGGATCTGCGGGTGTGGAGTCCAGGAGGCACGACTGATGCCAGAATACCAACAACAACAACAAAAAAAAAACACAGGTCAGGGCTTGTGCTTTTGGATGGCGTAATGGCTGGTTCTACACTGACATCTACAGTAAGCCACAAAAACTAGTCCTTTCCTCCAGGCTGGAAAAAAAACTGAATATAAATACATTTCTTGAACAGCAATTCAGACTAGATGATTTCTAAAGGATTGTGTGTTTGGAGTAATGATGCTAAAAATCCACCATTGAAATCACAGGAATCAATTCGATTTTAAAATATATTCGAATAGAAAAAAGTTAAAAACCATTGTGGTTGCACTATTTTTTGTTGCAAGAGCCTAAGAGAATTTATTAATTTATTATTAAAAAACAAACATTATTTTTCAAATAATTCCCAAGGGCTGAAGTTTGTTTTGTTTTTGTTTTGTTTTGGGGTTTTTTACAAATTTTTAAAGATATTAAATTTAATAGCAAATTTTTATTAACAGACTTCTTTTGTCTTTGCAATGATGACAGTAGAAGATAATCATTTACTTGTTATTTTGCAAGATACTGACATTTAAATTGATTAAAGTGCATGTAAAAGCTTAACTAGGTTAATTAGGTTAACTAGGGTAATTAGGCAAGTCATTAGACAACAGTAATTTGGCCTGTAGCCCATCAAAAAAAAAAACGTCTTATGGGGGCTTGCAATATTGGCCTTTAAAAAAATCAACTTTCAACCCAAGTACTGCACTTGACTCTATGTAAGTTGAGTCAACTCAAAAAAGCCCTGCAGCAAGCTGCCTTGCAATTTTAAGTTGTCAACTTTTTTTTTTTTTTACAGTGAAACTAAAAGAAATAAAACGTTCTTCAAAAGAAAAAAACTATTATATTAGGAAATACTGTGAAAATGCTCCGTTAAACATAATTTTGGAAATATTTGAAAAAGAATAAGACGACGCGGTGGCGCAGTGGGTAGCGCTCTCACCTCACAGCAAGAAGGTCGCTGGTTCGAGCCTCGGCTAGGTCAGTTGGCATTTCTGTGTGGAGTTTGCATGTTCTCCCCGTGTTGGCGTGGGTTTCCTGCAGGTGCTCCGGTTTCCCCCACAAGTCCAAAGACATGCAGTATAGGTGAATTGGGTAAGCTAAATTGTCAGTAGTGTATGTGTGTGAATGGGTGTGTATGGATGTTTCCCAGTGATGGGTTGCAGCTGGAAGGGCATCCGCTGCGTAAAACATATGCTGGATAAGTTGGCGGTTCATTCCGCTGTGGCGACCCCAGATTAATAAAGGGACTAAGCCGAAATGAAAATGAATGAATGTTCCAGCCACAGATGCCCCTGTAATGCCTCTAAGCAGGACTTGTCCTGAATGCCCTTTGTCTGAGGATTTTATGAGCAGTAAATGATTGAATGACTTGAATGCAGTCTGTTATATTAAAACTGCAACAAAACTCCTTCCGCATGCAGTCTTACACAAACACCCATGCACAAGTGATAAAAATCTCCAGATAAAATCCCCAATTACATCCGCTGTCTGTGTGTGCGTTTATATGGCTTTATTGCTTTATGAGACATCCTGTATATACAGCAGAGCCACATGTACTGTTGAATTCACTTTATACTTTAAAGCTTGTATGAAGGAAAGAACTACATTTCAATGAGGCATTTCTATTTGATTGTGCCATTGCATTGCATGGCAAAATCAAATAGAAAATGTATGAAAACTGGCTGAAAATGCATAACTACATGTTGGATGATCTACACTATTAGACATTTTATTGTATTTTTGCGATAACTTACTAGCAGCACTGTTGCTAGCAATTCACCGCAACTGCCCCTTTACAGTAACTTACCTGTAAATGTGTTTTACAGTAGCAGGGCCCTACTGCAATTTCACTTGACAGTAAAATAGCCTTACCGCAACGTCTTATAAAATGCCCTTTAGCACTTTTTCATTATACAATATGATATTTTGGGCCTCACAGTGGCGCAGTGGGTAGCACGTTCGCCTCACAGCAAGAAGGTCGCTGATCGCTGGTTCGAGCCTCGGCTGGGTCAGTTGGCCTTTCTGTGTGGCGTTTGCATGTTCTCCCTGTGTTGGCGTGGGTTTCCTCCGGGTGCTCTGGTTTCCCCCACAAGTCCAAAGACATGCGGTACAGGTGAATTGGGTAAGCTAAATTGTCCGTAGTGTATGAGTGTGAATGGGTGTGTATGGATGTTTCCCAGAGATGGGTTGCAGCTGGAAGGGCATCCGCTGCGTAAAACATATGCTGGATAAGTTGGCGGTTCATTCCGCTGTGGCGACCCCAGATTAATAAAGGGACTAAGCCGAAATGAAAATGAATGAATGAATATGATATTTTTTACAGTAATTTCACATATTTACATTTTACACCAACAGTACAAAACCTTTATTTTTTGTTTTTACTATTGAATTGAATAAAGTGATGAGATCATGTACAACAGTATTTTTTATTACTCACTGTTATTATATCGACCTCACGTTGGCGCAATGGGTAGCACGATCGCCTCACAGCAAGAGTTCGCTGGTTCGAGCCTCGGTTGGGTCAGTTGGCATTTCTGTGTGGAGTGTACATGTTCTCCCTGTGTTGGCGTGTGTTTCCTCTGGGTGCTCCGGTTTCCCCCACAGTCCAAAGACATGCGGTACAGGTGAATTGGGTAAGCTAAATTGTCCGTTGTGTATGTGTGTGAATGAGAGTGTGTATGAGAAGGGCATCTGCTGCGTAAAACATATGCTGGATAAGTTGACGGTTCATTCCACTGTGGCGACCCCGGACTAATGAAGAGACTAAGCCGAAATGAAAATGAATGAATGTTATTATATCCATTTTAAATGGTTTACAAAAGTAGTTTTCATTCATCAGTCTAATTTAAATACAGTTTGTGTCTTCAACTACAGTAGCAGTACTTGATTACTTTGATTACAGTATAATACCATAAATTCCTAATATGCAGTAAGTTACTGTATAAGTTTTAAAATAACCAACAGTGCAGTGCATATTACAGTAGTGAACTGTAAAGAATATATGCTTTTTTGCAGTAAATAACTGTAAAATTGCGGCAAAGTGTAACAGTGTACAGAAACAATAAATTACATTATTTACAGTGCTTTGTGGGATTAGGTGGGGCTAAAGATTTCTTTTGGCCCACCTTGCTCTCTCTGATTGGTGGAATTGTAATACAGCATTATGGGTAATGTAGTTTTTCTGCATACATTCTACTATTAAACAGTCGTTTTAAAAAACAAAAATGATTTTGAAGAAATGCTAACAAATTGGTTCAACAAAAGCTAATTTGGTCTTTGAACAACCTCTAAGCTCACAACTATTTTTATTTTTTATTTTTTAGGTTTTTCAGCTACCATTAAAAAAATTAATTCCCCATAGACAGTCACAGAAACACAGCATATCATATAAATGCTCATTTCAGTGAGAAAATGTGAAATGATGACAAAAAACAAGAAAAATGAAAAAGCGTAGAAAGGTCTATTTCATTCTTACTTCTACAGTCCAAAAAGTCAATTTAAGAAGAATCTCAATATACATGCGGGAAATTAAAAAGTGCGCTTTGAGAAAGTAACTATTAAAAGCGCTATATAAAATAATTGTACTATTATTATGTAAAGACTTTGTTCATCCAATCAATAACTCTGATAAACCAAATATGCAAATAAGAACATTTACTCAGGGTTTAAGAGACTGATATATACATCAAGCTAAATTGAAGAACAAGCTGGTATGCCATCTTTTCGAAAGCAAAGCATGAAACGACTCTCAAAAGGTTTTCTTAAAGTCTATAGATATACAAATTTCTTCATTCATTAAAATGAATGGGATGAATTGCAGTACTCAGTATGGCCACCACATTGATAGAAGTCCCGCCTTCCAGTCAGATTAGCCAATTGTCAGTCTTGTTGGATTTGGAGGATGGGTTTGTAGGTTCGCTTGTTCGTGACAACAATCCTTTAGTACATTCCGAGAGATAAAGGGCACTTTGTGGAGTGAAAACAAGTATGGCCGCCATGCTAAAGTGTCGTTTCAAACTGAAGTGCTCAAAACTGGCCACTTTGGAAAGAAGGATACACTGTAAAAAATCTAATGACAAAAAGTCAAGACAAGTTTATGTTTTAAACTTATTTTAATGAGTTAATCAGGCATTAACTGCATTTTTTAAGCTATACCAAGTTTAACTTAATTTTTTTTTGTTGAATCAATAGTACTTTTCTAGTCATCTCAACTTACATCAATCAAGCCGACTAAAAATATTAAGGCAGCAAGATTTTTTTACAGTGTACAACTGATTGACACTTCGGGCCATTATGCTTTGAGAAGAGAAGCTGTTTGGTGTCACACATTGTACTAAATTCAGAAGGGCCTCCAAAGGGAATATGGGCATAGGGATGAGCCCTTCCAAATGGAACCCAGTGCCTGTTGTTTACGACTAGAAAAATTGACTTTGTATCGCATCACTTCCTAATACAAATCTTGCCTTTCTAGTGTCGTTCTTCATTTTTTGCTACAGGTTTTGTCTGTATTGTTCCAACTTTCGTAACTGCGTCCTCTGGTTACCATGGAAACGTCTGTAAACGAGATTGAAGAAATACTGAATATACTTGTCATTCTTTGTGCACGTGAAGTATCTGGAAAAGCTTGAAATAGAATGATTTAATCGTAATTAGAACAGGTAAAAAGTAAAGGGGCAGTTCACTTCAGATTTTGTTGGTGATTTAAGTGAAGTTTATTTATAATCTAATTTGGAGAGGATCACATGCTTATGATTGCTGTGGCTGCTCCCACATTATCCAATTGATGATTCACCAATCAGACGATTCCTAAGCCACTATAAATACCCTAAGTTCCATATCACAGCCATCTTCATTTTGAAAAATCCCCCCTTCCACCCCTACTCCTCCTTTCCTAGATGGGTGGCATGGTGGCCCAGTGGTTAGCACTGTTGCCTCACAGCAAGAACGTCACTGGTTCTAGTCCTTACCAAGCCAGCCGACGTTTCTATGTGGAGTTTGCATGTTCTCCCCGTGCTCACGTGGGTTTCCGCCGGGTTCCCCCACATGCAACTTAAGTTAATTGACTAATCAAAATTGGCATCATAGACATGCTCCTAGTAAGTAGTCATCTCAAGAGCAATCACTATCTGTTCATTAGCTACAACAGCAGGGGATTTCTCGAGATCTACCTGAGCTCAAACTCCCCTCTCGCCTTGCAAACGGGAGGGAGCCCCGGGCTCGAGGATCTATGAGCTCAGGGCTCTCCCCTGGGACAGCATGCCAAACAAGCTTTATAACCAATCATCAGCTAAGTGTGAACTCTTGAAAATATGCAATGTAACCAAGAGTTCAGCAAGCAGTTTTTGAGATTTCAGAATTCCCCCATTCATTTAAGGTAGGACTTTGGTATTTAACAAACTGCCTGGAGACATTGCAAATATGGCTGCCAAGTAAACAGACATTCTTGAAAATCACCATGAAATGGAAGTTAAGATTGTCCTTATTTCTGCCTTATATCGTGATGTACATCTACTTGAAACTTGAAAAAAAAAAGTAAAGTGGCGCCTGATTTGATTCTTTGGAAGCCAATTGGATTGTTGATTGACATGTGTTGCTAACAAATTCAGACGTAGAATTCAGAGCAGAAACTAGATGCTCATTTACATGCCCCACCCTAAAGGAATTCCATGTGACCGGGAAGTGAAAGTAGTCGTTTCAAGAGGGAGGGAAGCTTATGGTATTTGATTACATTTGGTAATTGGTTTTCTTAAACAAATCCAGACCAATTCACAAATGTTCTGGTCGAAATTGGAAGTGCAGATCTGTGTTTTTTATTAGAACTACAAACATTGGTAAAAGTTGCAAAAAAAAAAAAATGAAATTACGAAGATTAAGTAGAGAGGCTTGCCTGAAGGTTTGAATGCTCAATGATTACTATCTTTAAGCTTGCGTACAAGGCCTTGAATGGTCTAGCACCACAATATTTATCTGAACTTTTACTCCCATACACTCATAGATTTGCTTTACGCTCGTCTGATGCTGGTCTTTTAACTGCTCAGTCAACGCGGCTAAAATCTATTGGCATCTAAATTGTGGAACTCTTTACCCTCTGATATTCGCAATGCAGAATCCCTGAGTATTTTAAAATCATCTCATAAAAATTACATTTTAGGGTAGCTTTTTATTTGACTTTGTTGCACTTTTATATGATTTTTAGATCTATTATTATTATTTTATGTGTTTTAATATATTTTGTTCACCCTTGTGTATTTTAATGCTGCACATTTTATGTCTGAAAAATGCCTTGAGATGCTACTTTTAAAGCCGTTATATAAAAATAAAGTTTATTATTATTATTATTATTATTATTATTATTATTATTATTATTATTATTATTATTATTTATTAACTAACCTACTGAAAAATAGTTACTCGTGTTATATTTTTATATTTATATTTTATAAAGACAAAATTAGTCATTAACTTTTAAAGGCACGATTATGCAAACACCTGAGGAGATTTCTGAGCATCTCCACATTTCTGCAATCTGAAATCTTCTGTTACACACTCAAAAGTATGTACATTTTCTTCACAAAAAGAGTGTGTACTTTCAGGGTGTAGCAAAAGAATCCAGGTAGGCCTACAAAAACATCTCTGTAACCTACCGATGACCTGTCCTGCTAGAATCTGCTGTTGTCGGGATGGAATTGGGCCGGATCAAGGGCGGCACCAGCAGGAAGGACGTCCAGGAGCTCAGAGGGTCTTTTCACTCACTGGCCCACTGTGAGGAGTCCAGACTGGGCTGGGCTGCGCTTTCTGCTTCCTTTAGGGAAATGGAGCACATTCCTGAATCCAACCTAGAAAAGCACAGGAATAGTCACAAAGAGGAAAGAGGGAGAAAGGGAAGCGGACACCATCTGTACAACCAATTAAATTCCATGCAAAGGTAAAAGGTGACAGTATACAAAAAATACATATTCGAGAGTTCATTATAAAATGAAGGTGCACTTTAACTGAAACATTTTTTTAATAGCATTTTTTGGAGGAAAATGTCACCCATAAGATTATTTCTAGATTTATTCATATTTTGAATGTGCTTTTAAGATAACTGTTATATCAGTTAAATTTTTTATGGTATTTTGTTCTTGCCCTGGAATAAATAATTTCACTTTTTAATTATAATTCTGAGAAATAAAGCAAACATAAGGAGAAAAACAAATCATAATTGTGAGATATAAATTTGTGGAAAAAAGAATTGTGGAAAAAAAGTCTATAAAATAATTGGGGGAGTCACAGCTCTAAGAAAAAGTCCCAATTGTTGTCAATAAACTCATAATTGCAAGAAAAAAAAAAGATTTGTAAAAAACCTACACTGTAAAAAATTATATGATCAATTAGTCTGGACGACATATGTTTTTAGTTCAGTGTAACTTCTAACTTAAGTCAGTTTAACATAATATAAATTCAATGGACTTATAAGGTTAATTTGATTTAACTTTAAATTTAAGGCAACCAGGATTTTTTTACAGTGTGTAAACCGAAAAAGCTAAAATCAACTGGAAAAAGCTCAAATCAGATTTATTAGAAATAGTTTGAGGTCAAAAGTAAGAAAAAAAAACATCAAAATGACAGGGAAGCCTATAAAAGATGTCAGGATTACAAAAAAATATATATAAAATATAATCTGAAATAGTGCAGCGCAGTGGGTAGCACAATCGCCTCACAGCAAGAAGATCGCTGGTTGGCATTTCTGTGTGGAGTTTGCATGATCTCCCCGTGTTTGTGTGGGTTTCCTCCGGGTGCTCCGGTTTCCCCCACAAGTTACCTCCGTCTACGCGAGCGTCAGCGATCGTTGGCGACCAGGTGGGCGTGTTGAGCGTCGCGACAAAGTTGTTGTGAACTTTATGCAAATGAAGAGTGACTTTCTTGAGCCAATAGGAGCACCAGTAGAGCTCACGCAATTCAGATTGGGTGGTTTCCCGAAATGGTTTTGAATTTGATTGTGTGGGTAAAAAACGGCATTGGTGGGTTGACAAAATTTGGCCGGTTTTGAATCGTAACTTTTAGATGGAACTTATTCAACAAAACATAACTGTGTGCTCCTACTCCATTCAGTTAGTAGTTATCAGTGCATAGCGTAAACCGCGTGGGCCCACCCTCAAAAGGAGGTGAAGAAAAGTTGAAGCTAAATCTGACTCCTGTTCACGTGCACGCACATCACGCAGCGCCTGCAGTTAAACTCACAGTGGTTTATCATGACACTTTATCGATCATTTTGTTTCACAACTGACAGCAAGAACAAACATAGAAGCGCTGTCTGATTAACAAGCAGCACCTACTTATTCATTCATGTTCTTTTCGGCTTAGTCCCTTTATTAATCTGGGGTCGCCACAGTGGAATGAACCGCCAACTTATCCAGCATATGTTTTACGCAGCGGATGCCCTTCCAGCCGCAACCCATCTCTGGGAAACATTCATACACACTCACTCATACACTATGGCCAATTTTAGCTTACCCAATTGTACTGCATGTCTTTGGACTTGTGGGGGAAACCAGAGCACCTGGAGGAAACCCACCGAACATGGGGAGAACATGCAGACTCCACACAGAAATCCCAACTGACCCAGCCGAGGCTCGAACCAGCGACCTTCTTGCTGTGAGGCGATTGTGCTATCCACTGCGCCACTGCTTCGCCCGCACCTAATTATGTTCAAAATAATTTAAAAGGCCAGCAAGAAGGTCGCTGGTTCGAGCCTCGGCTGGGTCAGTTGGTGTTTCTGTGTGGAGTTTGCATGTTCTCCCGGTGTTGGCGTGGGTTTCCTCCGGGTGCTCCGGTTTCCCCCACAAGTCCAAAGACATGTGGTATAGGTGAATTGGGTAAGCTAAATTGTCCGTAGTGTATGTATGAGTGTGAATTGGTGTGTATGAATGTTTCCCAGAGATGGGTTGCAGCTGGAAGGGCATCCGCTGCGTAAAACAAATGCTGGATAAGTTGGCGGTTCATTCCGCTGTGGCGACCCCAGATTGAATGAATGAATGAATAATTTGAAAGGCCAAATAGGATGCATTTATACCCCATTTGGAAAGTAAAACAGTGTAATCTACACAACATTAAATGCAGTGTGTGGGTGAGAGGGGGCAGTGTTTTGATGTGATCTGGTTATGTTGTGGTTCTGTGACAGCTGTGTTGGTTGCTGTATGGTTTAAAATCATGACAGTTAAAGTAACTAGGTTAATTTAGATTTAAATAAATTAAAATGAAATTAAATATTAATCTAATATTTTGGGGGGCGTTTTTTTGTGCATTTTGACAGGTTTTATACAGCTTTTGAACTGTAAAACGTCAGCTAGATGTGGCAACACTGGGCATGAGATAATGTTGTTTAACTAGCCTTTTAGCCTTTTAAATAACACTCGTGGTTACATGATTTCATTCAGTTACATAAATTCATTCAATTATGTTTGATATTTCTGTACACTATCTTTAACATTTCTTCTTTTTTCACACGTCTTCTAAAAATAAACCCACCGTAAAAATGATACTGCATGGCGTCAAAAGTGTGTCAACAAGCTCCAATCTCCTTTAACAAGATCAAAGGGTTAGTCATGGAGAGAGAAATGAGTTACTGATGTCTGACGTACAACACAATTTTCATGGTAACTCCATGATGAAAGGTGGCAACGTTTCCAGACACTAATCCACACACGATTGCGTTTACAGTCTATTTTTTTCCTTCTTAGGCTCATGTGTAGGTGGCTCTCACAGGAATTAATCAAACTCTGATTTCTAAAGGATTATCCAGCAGCTCAAGTGATTTGTTTTTTTCTCTCTCAGATTTACAGTATTAAAACAATAACCCAAAATTTCCGGTTGGCTTTAAACATAATAAGAAAGCAATCCACAGAACATCATTTTAATTGTAAAATACAGGATTGGCCCATTTTAGGCTGCTCTCGATTTAATTTATTTATTTTTTTGTCATGTTCAGGAATTTTGCTGGAAAAGTTTCTTATCAGATATTCTGTTGAAAATAAGCATCTGCAGATAATGAGGATCACGTTGCTCAATTGCTGTATATGACGTAAGTAATTAAAGCTAGCACGCTTTGTTTTGATTTCATTAAAGTTGGTTTATACAGTTTAGAATTTAAGCTGAAAACACTCAAGATGTTGATTTGTTTTGTCACATCTGACTGTAGCAGGCGTAAACTGTTGACGCAGGGTAAAAAGAAACTAGGGTATTATGTCAAATATACTCGTTCAACTCTTCTATATAGATGTTCTATATAGATATGATTTGGGTAGAAATCCATATGGCAAAGATATGAGGTGTATTTTACTCTTGTGCTTGAGGCCGTTCACACAGAATGTGTTTTTACAGTCCTCTTCACTGATTCCTATTGCACCCAATGTAAAGGGCATTAGGCATGGTAGCAAGACAAATTGCTAGGGTGGTGCAATGTGGTTGCTAACCCAGCAAGCACCTTGATTTCAAAACATTTAAAAAAAGCACATCAAAAATGCTAATTGATTTGATGTCAAAATCTTGACGTCCATTTGACATCCACAAATTGATGTCCTTTGACCACCAAAACAATGACACAGAATGTATTATAATATAAGCAAAGTTTTATTCATCTGAAAGCTTCAATTACGTACGACAAACTTACACTGGGTTTATATCGCTACAATGCATGTAAACTACCTTGATGTCAAAATGACGTCAAATTGACATCTAACATTGGCATCAAAAATCACGTTCTTTCATGTCCTTTACGTCCAACAGTTCTTTTAGCGCTTTTTGACAGGGTTTTTACCGCCAGTGTTAGATGTCAATTTGATGGAGAAGGGTCTGGCTGCAGACTGGGTGCAGATGCAAGCTGAGCTGCATTCAATGCTTTTAATACTAACCCTACCCTTCACAGTGACGTCACTAGCTCCATTGAGTGCATTGTGTCTGGGATTGCAGGTCTGAGAGTGAATGTCTCAACTTGCATATGCAAGTCTGCAGTCATTATTGTTTGATGTCGTTTTGACATCAAGGTCGTCAAGTGACATTAAATTGATTTGCACGTTTGATGTGTTTTTTGACATTTTATTTTGACATCCAGGTGTCTCCTGGGAAGGTTGTTGCTAGGGTGTTGCTGGGCCGTTACTAGAATGCTTGTTGTTTTGGATGGTTGCTATTTAAATTTGCCACACAAATTATCATAAATACAAGCATAAATGGTTTGAAGGTATTTCCTAAATCCACTTGGTTTGACAGTGATGATACATATATTGGTTGCTAGGGAGTTTCATTGATTGCTAAGGTTTTGTTGTGCAGTTACTACAGTATTTTAGTAAGTGGTGCATAATATGTTGGTTGTTGAGGGGTTCTGGTTGATTGCAAGGACATTGTTGTGTTCTGTGCAGTTGCTTTGAGGTTGCTATGGAGTTACTAGGATGCTTGTTTTTCTGTGTGTGACTTCTGTGTAAGATGTATACATATTGTACCTTTTACTATTTTACCTTGATTTTATACATATTTTACTATAGTGCTGTTATTTGTGTGACACGGTGGCTCAGTGGTTAGCACTGTCGCCTCAGCAAGAAGGCTCCTGTTTCCCCCACAGTCCAAAGACATGCGCTATAGGCGAATTAAATGAACTACATTGGTCGTAGTGGGTGTGAATGAGTGTGTATGGATGTTTCCCAGTACGGGGTTGCAGCTGAAAGGGCATCCGCTGTGTAAAACATATGCTAGATAAGTTGGCGGTTCGTTCTGCTGTGGCAACCCCTGATGAATGAAGGGACTAAGCCGAAGGAAAATGAATGAATAAATGAATGCTGTGAATTGTTAATAGTGTGTTGCTGTGAAGTTACTAGGGTTGTCTGTGTGGTTGCTAGGGTATTGAAATGTGGCTTCAAGGGTACTTATTTTAGTTGCAGGGGTGTTGTATGCAGTTAATAGGTTTTTAAACTTGCTACGTAAATTTCATTCATGGACTACCTGAAATCAGCTCGGTTTTAATTGACTTAAACATAGTCTGCTAGAGTGTAGTGGTTACTTGTTAGGATGTTGCTGTGCAGTTACAAGAGTATTCTGGTGGTTGCTATAAGGTTGCTATGGCTACATAAATGGTTTATAATGGTTTTGGTGTTTGGTTGCTGGAGTGTTCTGAGTATCTGCTAGGGCATTGTTGTGAAGTTACTAGAGTGCTGTAAATTGTTGAGTGTTCAACAGATTGGGCAATAGAGGTCTAGGTTTGCAAAATGACCGTGATGTTCATACATCTCTAAAATACTGACAATGGACAGACAGATTTCCACTTTAAATTTAGTTTAAACTTCATTGTTGCACTTTGACCATAGGCTCAATCAAGAGTTGTGTTTCCGAAAAGGATGTGTTTAGCTTTGTGTTTCACTACTAATCAAATGTGTCACGCAACAGAATGTTGTTGTGCAGCCCTTTTACTATATTTGAAAACATCCTGTTATCATCCAGTCCATAAGTAAACCTTGTTTTGATTTGTGGAGTCGATTTCCCAAACTTTACTTGAGTTTGCCACAAAACATCTGTACTCGAGGGTCATCGTTGTGCAATAGCAAATACTGGAGGTCCTTATGCAGAAGTCTGATTGAAGCTAGCCTGATTTTACAGGCCTCCTAGGGTGTGCTAATCATCTTCAAACTCATTGGGTTTTCAAAAGTATATGTAGTACATAGGCTCTTTAAAATGTGTCCAGAACTTTTACATTCTACTCTGTAGGTACTTCAATATTACATTTTCATCAGCCATAATGCTGAACAAACTGAACTGTGATTGGTTGCTTCACATGTCAGTCAGATGGCTCTAAGCACTCATTGACCAATGAAAATCTGAGGTCTAAATTCACCACATGAGCTAGCAGAAATCATTTTGGTTTAAAAGGCATGCCTAAGTAAGTGGTGCTTTATACATTGGTTGCTAGGGTGTTCTGGTTGTTTGCTAGGGCGTTGTTGAGCAGTTACTATAGGATTATCTGGTTGGTAGGGTGTTGCTGAGCACTCTTAGTTGCTGAGTACCTTTGTGCTAGCTTGGGAGCTGCTTTGTGGTTGCTAGGGCAATTGTAGCAGTTCCCATGAGGCTGTTAGGGTACTTTAGGTGGTTGCTAGTATGTTGTTATCCAGTTACAAGGAAGGTTATTGTTTAAGGGGTGTCTTAAATCGGTCCTGGTGGGCCGTTGTCCTGCAGA
Organism: Danio choprae; assembly: GCA_903798125.1. NCBI lineage: Eukaryota > Metazoa > Chordata > Actinopteri > Cypriniformes > Danionidae > Danio > Danio choprae. The sequence goes on from CAIGQW010053582.1 coordinate 1,456,513, forward strand.
TTTTAGCTCCAACTTGCCTTAACACATCTGCAAGGATGTTTCTAGAAACCTTTGTAAGAGCTTGATTAGCTAGCCCAGGTGTGTCTGATTGGGGTTGGAACTAAACTTTGCAGGACACCGGCCCTCCAGGACCGAGTTTGGGCAGCCCTGTTTTAGATACTATGAAAATAAATAGCTGCATAGTTTAACAGAAAACTTGTGGGATTTGAGAGTTACTACCGTGTAACATTGTTTGCAAGGTTGTTCTGGTTGGTTGCTAGGGTGTCATTATGCAGTTGATTGGATACTCATTGGTTAGCTAGGGGGTTGATATGTGGTTTGCTATGTACTATGATGTTACTAGGTGTTTTTATTTGCAGTTAATAGAATGTTTTTTTTTTTTTTGCTAGGATGTTGTTATGCAGTTACTAGGATGTTGGTTGTTCTGGATGATTGCTATGGAAAAATGTCTCTCACTGCGTCCCAAATGGCACACTGTGCACTTATGCACTATGTAAATATGCACTTACACACTCAACAGCATAGTATATGAATTTAGTGTCGTCCCAAATGGAACACTAACGTTCTTTATTAACAGGAAATTCTAACCATTTCCCGGACAATGTTTGACAGTTGCAAATTAGCTTAAAAAATGACCAAACAACCAAATAGTATCATCATAAATAAAATAATCCAACGTCAGTGCTGATAGCTCTGCCCCTTCTGCAACGCAAGCAAAGCTCTGGCCGTGAGTGTGGTGTCCAACATTGCAGACTTATTTTTAATGTTTGATTAAGTGCATCATCCAGGTATTTATTGTGCACCTATTCTTTTGAAGAATAAGAAGAATACTTCAGTGTGAATGCACTGTTTCTACTATTTCTACTACAAAATGGTATAGAATAGTGCAGACATATTCAATTTGGGGCGTAGTCTGTGTACACCAAAAACATGTTTACGACAGTTTTTGCAGCACTGAGCAGTGTCACCAATCACGGAAGTGTTGATTTCCCAAATGCAATGGCCAATCAGAGGTGTTTAAGGATTAAGACAGATCACTCAAAATGGAAAGTGTAGACTGACAATAACTGACAATAAGTGAATTTTGGACAATCGCAATGAACACTTTTTAGGTCATATACAAGCTATTTAGAATAAATAAGAAATCTATTAAAAAAGGACTACTAAATTATACATTATATTATTATACAATAAATATTATCAGCTCGTTTTTTTTTTAAATGGTGCTGCACTATCCATTATATTTCAATTATGCAACAGGTATTGAATACTGTTGGGACACATTAATTGTTTAAACATTGCCATTGCTGCATCAACATGATATAAGCACACTATAACTCTAGTTTACGGAAGAACGTCATTTTGCTGACAGTCATCAATCGACTGGCTTTTAGTGCTCTCGCTGTTTACACCGCACCATTAGAGATGACAAGACTGACTATAACTCTGTGGATATTACTGCCAATGGCATAACAATGACGTTAGTTCTCCTCCAATAAATGTAAACTGAGTTCAATTAGTTGCAGTTGTTGTGTGTTCTCGTCTCTCATGGTTGTGCTCTGGAGGCTTGGACTCTGAAGAAGTGGGCCTTCCTGTTCTTGCTGATCTGTTTGGGTCTGGAGTTCATCTGATCATAAGATGCTGAAAGGTACTCTCACATACCTGAGGCTCAGATACTGTAGAAACATCTCTGTCCTTCTGCTCTTGAATAATGCCAGAAAAGTGGAAACATACAGAAATTACACATAAGAAAAGTTTATCTCACTGAAAAGTCAGTCTGTTCATCACATTAGTTTTATCACTGAAAGTTGAAAGAAGTCTTTTTTAAATATAATTGCAAATGTTTGTTTTTTTTAATTAAGATTTATTTTTATTTTTTATTTGCTTTTGTTTTAAAACTGCAACTTTGTTTTACAATTATATGTTATAGTTCTGCCATTTTATAAAATATAACACATTTTGCCAGTACTGCTGTATAATATACTGTGTAATATATTCTCGTTTATATTATGTATAATGTGTTTGCAATTTTTGCCCATAATTCAGAATTCTGATGTTCATTTTAGAACTGCAACTGTATATGTCAAAATTGCTTTGTTTGTTGTCATTTTAATAACAACTTTGACTTTTTTATAATTGAAACATTATTTTTAACTTTTTTTGGATATAATTAACTGTCTTCATATCTCAAATATGTAACTATGTCATATGCACAAATATTTTTCATAATTTTATATGATAGATATTATACAATATTATAGCTTACATAATTCAATATTATTGCTTTATTTTCTTTCTTTCTTTCTTTCTTTCTTTTACTATTATTTGGATATTACTTAATTGGAACTTCATTTTTCATCATTGATGAAGTGTTTATTTTTATCATTTTATATCACAAAATGACAACTTTATTTTCATAATTTCAGTACTGAAATAATAAATTATAAGTAGCCTAATATGGAACTGAAAGTGAGTTTTCCATAACTGCATCTATCAACTTGTTTCAATATCTTCATTTGCCAATGTTTGGAATATAGGCCTACACATTTACTGTCTGTCTGTCTGTCTGTCTGTCTGTCTGTCTGTCTGTCTGTCTGTCTGTCTGTCTGTCTATCTATCTATCTATCTATCTATCTATCTATCTATCTATCTATCTATTTAGTTCATTTTTTGTGAACTATTCCTTTAAATCTTCCGAGTAAATACCCATTTTCATTTATTTTGGGTGAACTATCCCTTTAAATCTTCTGAGCTCGTAACCTGTGAGTAATTAGCTACATTTCCCCTTGGGCCCAAATCTTGCTTGACAAATGCCTACTGAGTGGGCGATATGAAGTCCTTATCAAGGATGTTTATAAATCAAGGTAAGAACCAGGATTTTCTATAATCGTGAATTTTTAACAAAACACACAACTACAATATTGGATGTTCCTACGGCTAATGCTAACAATTAATAGAGATGTTCTGGAAAATATGTAAGTAGCTTATTTTTAATACTCGCTGCCAACTTGAAGCTCATTACTGGGCAGTTCTTCAAACTACTTTGAGCCACGAAACGACACCCATTAGCGGACATGAGTCAAACACATATGGTTTGTTTTAGCCTGGAGCTTTTTAAACGTCTCTGTTTATATGTTAGTAACATCATATGTTACTATAAATTTTGGATTATATATTTTGTTTTTAAATACTCCTTATATTGTTTCAATATATGAATTACTTTCCAATTATCGAAGTTGTTATTATTAAGTTGAGTTTAAAGCTTAACTTTGTAACACAAAAAATATATATTTTAAATGATGTTTATGTGAAAGGTTAACAGCATCTTTGTTATTTTTTCCACATTGATGAGATGGGACGTAAATGAGAAATGTGCAAGGTAAAAATTTAAATTACAACATTGACAAAGCAAGCTGAAAATCTAATATAATCAAAGCATTCAAATCTGCGTGATCTGGATATACTACTGATCACAGAAAAAAAGAAAAGATTTTTAGTCCTTTTACTTGACACTTGATTTATCTTGTTTAGTAAAACAAGACGCTGTGCTTCAAGGCAAGATGTCAAGTTGTGTGAGTTCATTGCCAGTTTACAAAATCTGCTGTCTAATAACATTGCAGGATTAAACAATAAGATTTTTTAGTTGTGAAAGTGTGGTCTAAGAGAGGAAAAAATGTGTGCAGATTGATTTATGTACAGCTAAAACTGATGTTGCAATATTACAACAATGGGCCTTACAGGGTTAATTTGTGCTATACATCAGAATGAGCATCCACCTCATTGTTTATTTATTTATTTATTTTTAATTTATTATTTGATTTTAATTTGTCATTTCCTTCACTCATTTCTGACTTCTACTTCCAATTGCACATTACAACAAAGTGATGGAAACCTAGCTTGAGAGAAAAAGAAAGAGAGAAAGAGTATGTGTACTTGCCGATGTACATATTGTTGAAGCAAGTGGAAGTTTAGTGATCAATTCAACACGTACAACCTTCCTCAAGTGGACTTTGAGTTGTGATAATGTCACATGACTTGTCTAAGGCTGCCCAAAATCTATGGGAAATTATAAAAAAAAAAATCTCAAGGTCTTCTGGATTTTGCAGACAATAAATAAACAAAACTCATCGAAGTATATGTCAGCAACATGTGAATGCGCGCCTTATACTGACATTAAAGAGAAGAAACTGTTGAATCAAGTCATTATTTTAGTTTTATGCGTGCACAAGTATTCTCATGGCTTGATAATATTACACTTGAACCACTGTAGGCATATAGTTTTTTTTTTTTTGTGGATGTTTTTGGTATTTTTTTATGAGTCTGGAACCTTGATGTCTATGGAGGATGAGGGAGCTCTCTAAAATATCTAAAATATGTTAATTTGTGGTCTGAAGATAAATAAATGTCTCATGGGTTTGAAACAACATGAAGGTAAGCAATTAATAAAAGGTAAAATCTTTAAAATTAAGTTTTTGCTGAAGTAACCTTTTAAATTCTGCAATCATAGACTTGAAATGGCCTTTATGCAGCTGGCCAGACTCGTCATTCATGCTGCATTAGTGTGAAATGCGAAATGCAGATCCTCCTCTGTCTGTGTCTGTTACTGTAATGAGCAGAACATGTGCAGTTCCCTAGTAATGAGATGTAACATGTAAGGAATCCGTGTGAGTAATGATGGTGTTGGGATGAGTCTTTATGTGCATGATGTGCACACTGGAGGACACCTGTGTCAAGTCTCGTGCTCAGAAATGATCTGAAAATCGTCAGCGGCAGACGATTAGGGAGGATTCCCCTCCCCTTCACTTTCTCTTTTGCATTTTTCTTCTCCCCAAACGGCATATTTTAGTGTCAACAGAGAAAAGTGGTCTGTTTGGCTAAATCTGGCTGTCACAAGTAGAATTACATCAAGCTGAGGTCATCCATATTTGGGTTTTTGTGTATGCTTGTGCGCCAAAGATGTGAATTATAAATTCTTATATGTTCATCTAGGCTACTGTTTTAAACGTTTGAGACTTCTGTTTTGGTGTATTTGTAATTTAATACACTAAAATAACCGTGAATTGCACACACAAAAAACTATTCAGTTAATCAATACAAATATATATTTAACAATTATATGTAGTTTTACATTTCATTTTCTAATAAGTTGTTGATGTTGTTTATTATTATTATTATTATTATTATTATTATTATTATTATTAGTGGTTTTAACGCATTTGTGTTTAACTGCATGCATTTAATTAAATGCATTTTTTAATTTATTTGCTCTACTTATCATTTATTTAGATACTTTCAATTATTTTTATATATACTCAATTTTTATTATTCATAGTTTAATTATTTATTATCACATTATTTAAAGCATTTATTTATTTACATTTTTTTATCTTATATTTTCAGTTTACAGTATATCAGTGTATTTCAGACGTCTGGACTTCACTATACACTCAAAAAAAGAAACCGATGTTCGCTGATTGTTTAAACTACTTATTTAAAATGAACGGAAACGGCACGATTCTTGAGTTGTTTTTTTTTAGGGGGCAACTTAATTGTTTTTTGTTCAATCCACTTATATTCATTCATTCATTCATTCATTTTCATTTCGGCTTAGTCCCTTTATTAATCTGGGGTCACCACAGCGGAATGAACCGCCAACTTATTCAGCATATGTTTTACGCAGCGGATGCCCTTCCAGCTGCAACCCATCTCTGGGAAACGTCCAAACACACCCATTCACACTCGTACACTATGGACAATTTAGCTTAACCAATTCACCTATACCGCATGTCTTTGGACTTGTGGGGGAAACCGGAGCACCCGGAGGAAACCCACGCCAACACAGGGAGAACATGCAAACTCCACACAGAAACAGCAACTGATCCAGCCGAGGCTCAAACCAGCGACCTTGCTATGAGGCGAATGTGCTACCCACTGCGCCACTGTGAGGCCTCCACTTATATTCATAAAAGCCAAAAAGTTATCTTTATTCCTTCATGTTGTCCCAACACAAATCGATTGTGTGGAACCCAACATTTTTTACAGTGTATGCACATATGTTATAGCTGTGCATTGGTGAGCAACTGCTATGTGTAAGTTCTCAGCATTGAAACAGACAATCCCATTGAAGAATAGAGTGCTGGATTACTAAGAATGATATGAGCACATGTTTATGGTATTACAGGTCAGATGGCATCAGAGAAGCTGGACTCCTCCACACTGACATTAACACTTTTCCCTCATTGCTCATCTGCTGTTATTCTCTCACCCTCTCAGCGGTGCAGTGCTGCTCTATGGCCTCTGGCTCACACATTATCTCCTATAAACTCACTCCCTTCATTTTTCTGTCACTCTCCCTTTTCATCGTCAGGCTCTTTTTTTTTTTTTTTTTACCATTTTCCACCATAACCAACAGTAATTCTTTTCTTCTTCCTCCATCACCTGCTAAGTCTACATTCTTAAAAAGGTTTCTTTATTGCCATTGTTGGTTCAATTAAGAACTTAAGGTTCTTTATAGTAGAAAAAGGTTCTTTTAGATTTTTATTAAATATTATTTTCCAAATATGGTTATTTAAAGAAGGGATCTTTGTGTGAACAAAAACTGTTGAATGGCAAAACCCCTTTTTTATTTAGTGTTTGTGATTAAAAAAGCTGTGACCTTTGGCACAGAGATGGAACACATTATGGTCACTAACCACAGAAAATTTGAAGAACTAACTCTCTAAGCTAGAATCTCCATTTTTATGTTTTATAAAAATCTTTTTTTTTTCAAAATCTAGATAATGTTTAATGCCAACAAATAATAAAATCATGTTGATTTAAGTCAAACCGCTCTCAAATAACCTGAGAATGAATTTACCAAAAACATGCATTTGGACCAAACTTTGTGCATGCAATGCTAACCACAATGTAGGGTTACCTGCATAGTTTTGACAGTGCCGCCTACTGGTCAGGAGATATTTGAAAAAATTATATATTTTTTCTAACAACTTCAGAATGCTTTGGTCTTATAGAGTTAAGTGATACCTATTATCGTAAAGCGTCCTTGAGCACTGGAAAGGTGCTATATAAAATAAACGTTGTTGTTGTTGTTATTTATTTATTTTTTAATTTTATAAGAAGTAAAATAAGCTACAAAAGATAAAATAAGCTTATGAAAGAATTGACATATCATTACAAAACCATGTATGTGTCTTTGGCACTATACCCTGAAACAGATTTGTGGCAGCTATGCTAATATTAGCATAGCTGTACCAAAACTAGTTTTAATATAGTTGAGTCAATTGAATAACATGGATACAGTTATCCCTTAAATTTCTGTCCGGCATTTGGATTTTCTTCGAAACATCATTTTGCAAACCTGCTTGAATGTTGGTCTGAATTTCACCAAATTTTACTCAGAATATTATCAAACCATTCTGTGGAAAAAAACAAAAATCTACAATTCAAGTTAGTCAGTGAAATGAGTAACATCTGATCTGGTCAAAAGTTATTGTGTGCATGACTTTTTCAACCACAGTCATCTGAAAATGTTTTCTTTTTGTGAAAAATGTTTGCTTTTTTACACTTCTATTTTAATTGTAAAAAGAATGAGAATAACGTGCATCAACAAAGCAAAATTTTAAATATAATTTCATTTAAAAAACAAAATCCCTCAGTACACACTGTTTTAAGTTTATAGTGCCTCTCTTAATGTGGAAAAAAACCCATGGTATGTGGTTGTATAAATACAGATAACTGCTCTTCGTCATCCTTGCTGTAATGTACAGTATAATGCATCATACATATAAAGTATATACAGAGACTTTTCACATGTAAACCATATTCATCACAAGTATTTGTTGCTCTTTGGATGATGTCAAACAGAATGATGATCGCTGACCTCTGAATTATGTTAAGTGATGTGCTATGGGCTTTTTTTTATCTGAATCGTCTGAACAGGTAGTTTCTCACTTAGTGAAGCAAAAACATGTAATTTACTATTAAACAAGCTCAATCTCCCACAGATGTATTTTTTCCCCCACAAAATGGACAGATACATGTTCTATCTTGTATTTGGTAGTGCTTAAGTTTATTCTGATGTTCCCTTTTAAGGCTCATAATGTGTTCAGGACCTGGAAGACATACGTAAAATATCACAATAAAATGTTTTACAAAATACACAAATAAAACTTTTGGAAAGTAAAAATGTATGGACCTAGCAACAGTTTTTATTTAGCCCTTTTACCATATTTGGGTAAATTCTGACACTGAAGACGTGCATTAAAATGCATGGTTTCTAGTAAGGGTATAAAATTGCTTATGCTTAATACCCTAAAATTTACATTTATTTGTGTATGTACAGTATGTATGCATTGTACAGTTCATTTTAAATATAAATTACCATTAAAAAACACAATAACAAACAATATTTTGGATCTGTGTATATGAACCACAATAAGGGGAGTCAAAAATAATTTTGGTAAAATTAGCTGTTAAATTATTGTCAGAAAACATAAAAAAAAAAAAAAAGTATCCTTTTCCACATATACAGCATGAAAAACATCATTCAGAATTTAGAAATGGTATCCAAGATTTGAATTATGAAGGTTAGATTAAGCAAGTTTGTAACCGAATATAAACACTTCATTTTGATGATACTACAGGCAATCTACTAAGTAAATTTCGAAAGTACATGCTATCTTAATCTACCAATCTTAACCCAATAGTCTTTTTAAACTTTAATTACTGCTAGTTGACAACTTATTGGAGAGTTACAGTACTGTGTAGTCAACAGATTGTCTAGTGGACCATCAAAACAAACTATAGCCCATGATTTTGGTAAATCAGTCATGCTCTGTCACTTTTGAGCTTGTACCTCTTATCTTGTCATGTCTAGTTAATCGTTGTAAGAAGCAGAGCATGTTTAGTTTCATGTCTACAACAGCATCCAGCTGATGTAATGGTATAGTGAGGAGCCATCGATCAGCAATGAGCGACTCACTTCAGTTTTACTGATGCTTTATTTCTATTTCTCTTGCTTCTCCCCTCTGGTCTTCTTCAAGCTGGCCAAAGTTGATCTCATTGTTCTGGCTGGATTTCGATGTGAATAAATCAAACACATGGCTATTTAAATGAAAAGAGCTGTAGAAATGTTCTGTCAAAACACGCTCGGTGATGAAGATCTGCTGAATACAACAGGTTTGATTCTGGTGTTGCTTTTGTTGACTGAAGCAATGGATGAAACGGATCATTTACGGCAGATCTGTTTACAGGAACCATAGTCCCGCTTTACCAAAACTATCCCACCATTCCTTATGATTATACAGTTTGCAGTGCAGATCCATTACAGAATGCTGCAAATGCTATTATCTGTGGCCACAAAGCAAATAAAAATGCTGAGTCATCTGGCGTTGTTCACTGCTATTCAACGCTCAAGTATGTCAACCACTTACCAGATGTGCGCAAAGGTGTAAGCCACTGATGGATTCCCTATTCCCATGCTATACATCCTGAACAAAGTGATGCTTTCTCAGTCGATTTTTAAAGGAACATTTGAGAGATTACCCACAAGCCACAATGCTTCTGAATATATATATATATATATATATATATATATAGTGTGACACAGATGAGTTTTGAACAGAACTCTTTTAAATGCTTGAACCTGAGGGAATGCTTAAAGTAGTACTGGAATTCGATACCAATCGGTACTGAAATTTTACATCGGTAATGAAAACTTGCTCAATATCAGTACCCATTGGTATTGAATTCCAGTATCATGAAAACACTAAACCATAGGCATTTTGGCATTTGGCAAAAACATAAAAAATCCAAAAAGTTTTATACTGTGTAAAGTACAAAAATGTGATTATTTATTTATTGTGAGTACAGTGGCGTTTACAAAACAAACAACAATTAAATGTATTATTTAATTAAAATTCTGAATTTACCTATTAGTATTTGCTTGACTGTGCATTAGGGTTGTAAAAAATATGGTAATTATCAAAATATGGTAATTGTGCATATTGCTATGTGAAGTTTATTTATAAACGTGTAACGCTCGTCTTTAAATCAATGGGATACACAAAAATAAAAATAACAAAAATGGTTCAATTCTCTAGTTTTGTATTCATATTTTATCAAGGATAGAATGACACCTAGAATGCTACATAGACTGGTGTCAGAAGTGGGGTGGTAACCTCTATGCAGTTTTTATAGAATCATAATACTCTGAAAAAAATGTCCTCTCAATAAACATAAACACAAACAACATTCATACCATAAATCAATCCAAAAAAAGGTGAATCCTAAAAGTGTGAGGGTGTGTTTGTGTAGGTGCAAAGTCCAAAGTCCATGGATATGTGTGCGTGCAAAATGGGTCACTCTCACCGAAATGTTTGATTCAAGATAGCAGGTACCATGTGTAGTTGCTGCACATCTAATGTCCTCCTTGGATAGTCTTCTTCAAAGTTATACAATGGTCCAACTAACGAGTCCAAAGAGAAAAATCCATACGAACTGGGGTCCTCAGTATACCAAAACAAAGTAGTTTAGGCAAAAACTGCCACTCCATGTGTTTCTGGCTTCTTCAGAAGTTCAACTGAGCAGTCTCCATGTGCCCACCATCTCCCCCTTGTGGTGTGTATGATAAGTAAATGTGTATATTTGTAGAAAAACGGCAACAGTTCAGACAGGAAATAGATTAGATACATTCACCTCACTTCATAACTTCATACAGAACATAAAATAAAAGTCCATTACTCACTGATATACTTGGAGCTACCAAAACTAAGTGCGAGTACGCTCAACTACAAGCCCTATTCACAAATTCAGTGAATTATACAACAAGCATACTCGATTATGTGACAGCGCTACAAACTAATTTCGAGAGGATCATGTGCTTATGATTGAACACAGCTGGTCATGCATTAGCCAATTTATCATTCACCAATCAGACATAAGTCATCTACCCTTTAAAATCATTCCTAATTCACTATAAATACCCTAATTTCCATATCACAGCCATCTTCGTTTTAAAGAATCCCCCTTCCACCCCTACTTCTCCTTTCCTAGATGGGTGGCATGGTGGCCCAGTGGTTAGCACTGTTGCCTCACAGCAAGAATGTCACTGGTTCTAGTCCTTACCAAGCCAGTCGACACTTCTGTGCGGAGTTTACACATTCTCCCCGTGCTCACGTGGGTTTCCCCCGGGTCCCCCGGTTTCCTCCTACTGTACAAAAACATGCAACTTAAGTTAATTGACTAATCCAAATCACCACTATAGGCGTGTTCCTAGTAAGTAGTTATCTCTTAAGAGCAATCACTATCTGTTCATTAGCTACTACAGCAGGGGAGTTTTGAAATCTACCTGAGCTCAAACTCCCCTCTCGCCCTGCAACGGAAGGGATCCCTGGTCTTGAGGATCTTATGAGCTCAGGGCTCTCTCCCGGGACAGCATGCCAAACAAGCTTTATAATCAATCATCAGTTTAAGTGTGAACTCTTGAAATGATATTTATTTTTGTTGGTTTCAATTGTTAAAATGTCTGATTTGTTATATGCATAGCTGTTCCCTTTCAGAACATGTAGTAATACTTTCTTTTCCTTGAAATAATATGAAACATACATTTATTTTAATATTGTATCGCATAAATGAATATCGCATTATTTAGCATGCATCCCAGAAAAAGCTCACATGTGCACTGTTTTGAAAAACGAATATGTTACGTTCAAGTACTCAAATAGGATCCAATCTTGCAAGTGATAAAGTTTATTAGACAAGGACAAGATAAACTGGGACAGGGTGATCAAACTATAATCAAACTAAGAAAACTGGGTAGGGAAGGCAGGAAACAGAAGGACGAAACGGGGTCCAACAGCCACTCCTCTAAGTCCTGAGCACAAACAGAAAGACGTAAGCAATATACAACGAACTGACAAAGAAACATAGAACGTAGTCCAATATATAGGCGAGATAATAAGTCTCAGCTGGCAGGCTAATCAGAAGCTGAGTCGCGTCATGACATGTGACAATAACAAATACACATGGACGACCAAAACAAACTCACGTGACAAAACAGACACTCCAGATGACGCACAAACCTGCAACCGTGACAGAATAAGCTGGTTCCAATTTACCACAATTCAAGTTCAGGAATTAAATTGAATAATAAAAAACATTCTCTATGAAGTGCTGATTGACACAACCCTGTTACTATATAGTTCATAAATAACAAATTCATTGAACTGAGGCTAGCTAAATAAATTTGATGGTTGGTTTTGCACCAGCTTTTCAATGAAGTTTAGTATCCTTCTTCAACACTCAGAGTTTAATAGAGGTCAGAGTCCCATGTTAGATTTCTGCTCCAACTTGTGTGTTGTGTACTTGTCCTGCGGTGAGAACATTTACTTGCCTAATTTTGTGGTAATGCCATCAGGCTTTTTTGTGTGTTGCATAGTCAATGAGTCACAGTGGACTGCAGGGTTGTTCACACTGAATGTCACGGCTATTTTCATGGTTGCCCAGAACAAAACACATTTTTGGCTTGCAGAATTTCCCAGCAGTCCCCCTGCTTCAGCTCAACGCCTCAGAACAGAGGCAAAAGTCACCACGGATTGCCAAGCCCATTCTCGTCTTCCCACACACAATGATTTGGACCTCAGACCTTTCTATTCTCAAACAAACAAGTATAATTTCCATTTTAAAGAAGAAATATGACATGTTGGTTGATTCCTTTCTTGACGTCCAGATTGGAAAGGATGGAGGACGTTCTCATGAACTCTGAAACTTGCTGTGGCTGCTTGACATTTAGGTTGGGCTCCGAATCACATTGTTAGAAAAAGATTATCGTAATGTGTCATACTAATTGCAAAAAGCTCAAGACCACACAAGCAGAATATTTTCTTCAAGCATTAAACACACTGCAACCCCTGACCTGGAATATACAAGAGCAGAATCATCTCCGGTAAACAAGAATATTGGAACAGGAGTTGTGAACTTGACCTCAACTACATTTGTCACCATTAACAGCTGCACTCATTAACAAAAGGGTGAGAGGGGGTGGGTCATCCAAGGTCCAAATTTTTATTTTATTATTTTTTGTTTTTTATATCTTAATCTGACCACCTCAATTCAAGCACCAAACCAGCATCAACCACATTGGAATAGCATTGAAATTCATTGCAAAAAAATGGCTCTATGATGACCTGATCAGACAATTATGGGCTGGTATTTTTCCCAGTTCTTGCGTCACACACTGGGAGTTAAGGGGAAATGATGCTCTTCTAGGACAGCTTTATGATGTTGTCTTCAGGGCCTCCTCTATGTCAAAATCCGATTTGGACGTCCCTTTTTTTCCTGCTAGCGTCTACAAACATCTGCTTCTCATCTCATTGTCCTCTTGCTCACGCAAGCACAAGAGTTCAGTTCACACTTCTGTCACGTTCAGCTGAGTTTGCCTCAGGATTTATAAGACATGCGGAGCTTTTACAAAGTGTTTGCTTTGTCAGAGTATTTGTAGATGTAGCACATAAATCTTGCATAGAAATGTGTTTGTTCTTTCAGTTCTGTCAGGTCAAGATGTTCATTCCCTAGTGTGATATTCTAAAATTGTTAGTGCATTGCCTGTTGCTGTTCCCCCTCATCATGGTTTGTAAAAAGTGTCTATTAATCACCTAGAAATAATGATTTAGTTATTTATTATCTCCAAAAGCCATACACCTTTGCCCTGCAGCTGGGGTTTTACATTATTTTATTTATTTTTTTATACAATCTGGGTTAGCACCCGGACATCCCTTTCAGACAGCTTCCTCCTGCATCCACAGTTACTCCTGTTGGATGTGGTTCATCCATCTTGGTGGTATGCTGACATTACCATGAATAGCGTGTCTTGATACGTCACAAAGACTTGCTGTCTTGGTCACAGATACGCCAGTGAGATGCGCACCAACAATTTTTCCTCTTTAATTCTGATATGTTAATCATAATCTTGTGTACATTGCAATATTTTAAGCAAACTGTGCTACTACTCTGCTAATTAAGCCTTCACACTTTGTTCTTACTGGTGGAATGTGCAATCAATGAAGTTTGCCCACCAGGCTGCTCAAATTTACACATGAAACCTCCAACACTAAATTGGCCAGTTGTTTCAGTTTCATTGTCCAACCCCTGTAAATATCATTCCAGTCTCTACACTCTCAGAAATAAAGTTAAAAAACATATTGGTACTATAAAGTATATGTTAATATCTAAGTTGTATTTTTTTAGGTACTAGTGCAACACATTCTCGCTCCTGACTCATCACATATTGATGCTCGGTCAGGACCCCTTCTTATCGCTTTGAGACTCTGTTTATCCCTTCTGCATCTTTGTGACGCGGGGTCCTCCAATGCTTTTGGTCGTTCACATTTATGCATCCAATTAAAGAGTTTGCATGTATTTGTAAAATATGAATCGTTTTAAAAAATGCATACTTTCAGAAATAACTCGCAGCACCTATCCCACACCTTACCCTGCTCACTTCTGACCAACATCAGTAAGCAGCAGGACAAACAACCATATAAAAGTGATACAAACAAGTCGTGTTGCATTCCAAGTCCTGTGAAGCCATGCAATGTCTTTATGTGAAGAGTGAGATCACAAAACATAGAGGGAGCCAATAGCATTTGATGTGATCGGTCACGAAACACAGAGGGAGCCAATAGCATTTGACAACCAAAGCTGATGTAACGCTTTTCCGGCGGGCAATATTTGAATGTAACACTGACAGCATCCAAGCTGTGCAGTGTAACTTGTGCTGCCTTGCGCTCATAAGACTTGGAATATTCATCTTCTCAATAAACTGTGACTGTACATGTATTTGCCTGCTTTATCCTGTGTTTTATTAACAGATGGTGGATTTTAGCTTGGAGCTGGGTTATGTGCTTGTAAATGTGTTCGTAGTGTAACGCAAGTAAATTATTTTTGACTCACAACCCAACCCACCCCACCCAACTTCCACCCTTCAGGTACAATCGAAGCTTTTGAAAAGGTACCACCCCAGTTACAGCTTTTGTACCTTTTTATTTCTGAGATTTTAGGACTTTTATTATATAGGCTTTTATTATAAATGGCAGTTGTTGTTTTTTTAAAAGTTGCATTCACTATAGTATACCATTTCAGTTAAGAATCATTCAGACTGGGTTTGGAAAGCAGATGATCTTCACGGAAACCTCAAATCGGTTTAGAAGACAAGTCACACAAACCACATGCGTTGATGATAATTGTATGGTCTGTGCACAATCCTTTTGTGGTTTAAGACAACCATTGTTTAGCACATTTTTGCAGGATTAGGATTGGCATAATCATGAAAATGTTTAATAAAATTTTGTTTGCCAACTGTTTTCATCTGTAATTCCATTGACAAGATCAAGTCTTCACATTAGTCTCCAGTTTCTCGCACTAGCACTCATTTGCTCTTTGATTTACTCTGAGAAACTGAGCTTCTGCCAGACGCTCACATGGCAGGCTTCAGAGTTTAGACATGGTTGTGTGATGCCAGAAGTCAGGGGTCAGGGTAGAGGTCGAAAATCTCCAGGTTGAAGGGGGATTTGGAGGATGAAAGACAGACAGTGCTTTACTGTCGTCTCCTTTGCTGTCATATATCTGTGTTTGAAAGGAACACTCTCTTACTCTTCATCTCTCCCTCTGTTTTTCCTCAGAGGAGCAAGTGGTGTCCATATGTTCCTCAGTGGCTCTGTGTTTGGGAATTGTAAGAAATGTGTTAACTTAATAGTGTATTTTAGATTCTGAATCATCGCAGTACACTACTGTTTCCGTTGAAATATTAATGTATCAATGGTATCATCTGTTTCTGATGGTCTCATCAGTCTTGATGTCACTTTCAACACTAAGGAGTGTTGTGCAATGATGCATGATTTCACAGCCTAAGGGAACATGCTGTACGTGCGCTTTACCCTTCAGTCATAAAAACATCTGCTGTTTCACATTCTTGTGGACATATGGCTCTACGACACACGCTACTTCCAGATGTGAAAACTTGACTCTTTATTGTTCTGTTTACCAAAAACTGTGACAAAATTACACTGTTATACAAGCTCAAGTAATTTCCGGACTGTTTTGGTGCTTAAATTGAATGCAGTCACTTCCATCAAGCCTACTGTTATAAAAAGGGAAACGTCAAGTGTTTTTTTTGTACTCTCACTGAGCTCCACTGCATTTGAACCAGGGGTGTCCCGTTAGGCTGTCAATATGGCTGAAAACCTAAATTAATCATAAAAATATCTAAACATAAGCAACATTCAAATTATATTTGATTTCTAAAGGTAATACATAATGTTACAGGAAAAAGTACTGTGCGTTTGTGTGTGTGTGTATACCCACAATAGGGCACAAGTGAGCACAGTAAGCAAATACAAACCAGATCAAGCATCACATATTTTATTGAAATGAAATGACACTTTTTAAAGTGCATAACATTTCTAACAACTTCTTAAATAAAATATAATTGTCTAATGTGCATATAAAGGAAATTAGGAACCAAGTAAAACTGAGTGCATCAATAACCCAAGAAAACACACTTCAACAGATTAAGTATCAAGTTCCACTACAAAATGAGTGTGAACCCTATTAATAAAAGCTATTTCTGAGATGACTTCTTTATAGTGCAATATAAAATGTTCCTTTAGTTTGTTTGTCAGCGATATTCAAGCTAGCATTTTTCTATTCTTTGTGTTTTAGAAATATACATTTTGTGGTGAAAAATGCAACTGTGACGTGCAATTGACTGGAACACATTGAAGTCAGAAATGAGACATATTACTCCTGAAATTAAAACCTCCTACTGTTTCTGGAACGCAGCATTATATTATTTATGTTTCACATAAGGCAGCTGCATGCAAATTTTGCTGAAGCACTACTAGACTTTATTTGTGATGTCAAATGATGCATCTCGCTGAAGTCACAGGTCAGATGTCTCAGAAATACCGTCTAGAAAACCGCACAAACTAAGTAGGAATTAGGAAAAGTGAGAATCCTGAAACTGGTTAGGACATCATCATGCCTCGCACCTCTTGACACACCAAATTTGAATGCACATTTTTGCATTTGAATGTGCCTTATTTACACTTTGTATGCACACACACATACATGCATATACACTTGAAAAATATTCAAAATTTAAAAAAGTTTACCCCTACTAGGCATATAAGAAACTTCCAGACAAGTGTGTTAAGGTAGGTTGAAGCTAAACTCTGCAGGACAGTGGACCTCTAGGACATTTTTTTTTACTGATCAATACGTTTTTGTAAGGATTTCTTATCATGATATTTGTTGCATTTGGAGGCCGTTTCATAGTTTAGCTGCTGCAAATACTGTGAATCCAAGATGTTTGAATGGACCGTTCCAATACCATAGTTTCAGGTGGCATCCCATCTCTGGACAAGGCCCCACAGTCACAGCATGCTCCTGGCATGCATTTAACCCTTCAGTTAGAGCAGGTATCCTTCAGATCTGTCTTGAAGATTGATGAGATGGATCACATGTAGACATTGCATGAAGGAGGTGTACTAAATGGAAGTTTGGAAAAGAGGAAAAAGCTATGTTGAGGCTAGGGTGGAATATTTCAATAAGGTGCATGAAAATTGTAAAGGTGTCCTGGCAAAAAAGAAAGAAGATTTTGCAAGATAGACTTGGGGCCTTATGGCCAGTGGTTTTGGAAGCTAAGCAAGGTTTGGCTCTGTTAGACCTTGGATGGTGGCTCAGTGGCTATCAATTGTGCTTTGCATCAAGAATACCCTAATGCCCAATACCATAAAGGCATATGTTTCCATGATTCTATGAAGGATAAATGGTTTGTAAAATAGTTGAATGAATCTGAGCATGGCCTAAATTTACAAAAAGGGTAAATGTTGGTAGAAAACTAATATCATGATAAACCCATCTGATAAACAGTGCCCCAAAATACATTTAGACATCTTAGTCTCATACCTTCTTACTTTCCTATGAACTGTGCCATGCAGAAAAAACTAATACCCGATTGAAAAGTTTGTGGTAATGCAATGGCAATTTTGATTATCTATTTCTGTGTGATATAAATGTGCCTTTACTGTTGATGCTTCTATGCAGCATGTGTGATTACATTTAGGTCCAACTGGCAGTGTATGAACAGGTCCCTCATGTTAGTGTGGCATTATGACTGTAGTTTCGTCTTTTGCGGTGCTCCTTTAGAGAAGTTTCCAAATCCTTGTCCCTTGAATTTAGTCCAGGTGTACTGAGTGAAGTTTTTCCACATTAAATATGCTCACCGGATATCTCTACCTCCCACTGGGGCTGGACTGGGGTCATTTACTCCACTGGCCTGCCTAAAATGCCCATCACAACCTCAGGCAGAGCTAAAGTTAAAAGTGTGTGTAACTTGTATGCAGGATAGAATGAAGGACATAATGAGTGGCATACAGGTTTTGTTGAGCTCTGTTTGGACAGAATTGTAGCAAGAGTCCCCTTATAACCTTACCCGGTAGGGGTAAGACGTAGTCACAGAACAAATTCTACATTTTCCTACAGATTTTCTGTGAGCTTTGTTAACAGATCATATAGGAGATTGATGTGCTGTTGATGGCACATTTTTAAAAGATGTTTTGTGAATAAATGATATTCTGATTACATACCATGCTGTTATTGTGCCGATATTTCCACAACCTAAACATGTGGCACAAAACAAAACATGATTGGTTGATTAACCTCATATGGCATCATCGGCAATTTTTGACCGTCAGCCATCAGTCAAAGGCTCTGCTTACACTGTGATTTTAGGAGCTTGATCATCTGAGACAACTTGGGAAATCCTAAAAAGATTCCTGAAATCCTTGGCTAAAATCTGTGATCTTCAAGCATTGGTTTGACATGTCCACCAACAGATCTTAATGGCATTGCGATCAAATTTTACCTTTGATGAGGTTATGGCAGTTTCTGAACACTCAGACTGTGACAAGCGTCAAACCAAGAACTAATAAGAGTGCCAAATCTAATGATGCAATCTATGTGACATCTTCAAACCACCATATTGAGGCATGTTATGAGCAAATTACAGCTACAGATTGTTTATGTTTGCAGTGATGTATTATTATTTTTAGAACACTTTTTGTGAATGTACCACAGATGGATAACATCAAACTCTACGTGAGTTTTCCTGTATATGCACATTTGGTGCGTCTTTCAGTCTGACATTTTGACAGCTGAGATCTTAGCCTAACGTGGGAATCATTTTTATGCAGTCTGACAAGCTGCAATCATTTAGGATTATTAATAATCGCACCGTGTGAGCAGAGCCTAAGGTATGGCTATGCAAGGGTTATGAAAAGTACAGAATTTAGGAGTTGACTTCTCATCAACTATCGCTTCAACTAAGCAGACCACATATAAACAAGTCAACTCCATCTTAAGAGTTTTCTAGAAGCATGTTAGTTTATTTTCAGTTAATTTCATTTTTATTGATTTGTATTTGAATTCAGTGTCTTATTTGATACTTAATTTCAAACTAAATTAAAATGTAGGAATCAAATTAGAATAATAAAAAAAATTCTGATTGATGCAACAAATTGACAAACTCTCTCTCTCGGTGTGTGTGTCTGTGTGTGTGTGTGTCTGTGTGTCTGTGTCTGTCTGTCTCAGAGATTGGGTTAAATCTGTCCATGTACACAAATTAAAATTTCATAATATACAGTTGGACAACATTTGTTGCTGTAATCTTGATGTGTGTTTTCTGAATAGCCTAAATTAGAAATGGTGTTTTAAATGGTTGTGCAAGGATCTCCACATGCTGTAGGTATATCTTTATATAATGTCAGTAACATCCACGCAATTTCTTTTAGCCATAATTGCGGTTCAACCGCTCTGAATATCTGTTTTTTTGGAAAGACAAACCACTGTTTACAGGCAAAATACTTCAGCCTCCATAAACAATGGTGTTGAAATCTTTAGCTTGGTTTAAGCTTGGAGTGTGGCTAGCGTTCATGTGAAAATAAATTCTGTTGTTGTTATTGTGTTAGAGTGTGTGTGTGCGTGTGTGTGCGTGTGTGTGTGTGTGTGTGCGTGTGTGTGTGTGTGTGTGTGTGCGCGTGTGTGTGTCTGTGTGTGTGTGTTTAAGGGTCCCATAATGTGAGGTTGAATGTTCTCAAGGCCAAGTGGTTTTAAAGCACACACAGTTTCTTCTAAATGAGTCCATTTCCTCCAACTCTTTCTGAGACACTGTAACCTCCAAGTGCATAGATCTCCACCACATTACTTCTATTGGCTCTCAGGCTCTTAAACCACATCCACGCTGGAGCCAGAAGAATGCTAATTGCCCAGTCTGGCTTTTTTAAGAGTTAGTCTAACCTTTAGTAGGTGTATTAGCTGCACCCCCCCCCTTTATATATACAGTTGTGCTGATGCATTTTAATGTTTAATGTGCTTCACCTTTGGCTGACATCATCCTAAATCTCTGTTGCTTGCAATTTTTAGGCATTCTAAGCATTTACAGTTTGTTTTTTAAAGGCCAGTGGCACTAGAGAATGTGAATTCCTAAATTTGTCAATTAACCTTTATATTGCTAGCATTATGACACTTATTTTAAAGCATGTGAATGGTCAGTTGAGTTTGGAATGGTTTATGGAGACTTCTTTAATTCCGCAGCTCATCGGTTAGCTCGTCAAAATCCTTACACATAATCATATGAGCTCTTCAGAGGTCAACAGGGATCAGTTCCATTGAGAAGCTATAAAGGAAAACTGCTGTGCAGATGGAGTGGAGATACTGAAAGCAAGAGGGGTAAGCAGAATGAGTGATGGAGAGATATTAAAAATGTCAGCGGGTGAGAATTGAGAAAATGGAGAAGAAGCAGGAGAGCTAAAAGGTCTCGTGTTCGACCTCCTGTCTGTTTTAATTTGCTTCTCTGCTTTGTGCCAGTCGGGATCTGATCGTGGGGTAAACCACAGCTCTGGCATTTCTATTGCTCCAGAATCCCTCTTCTGTCACTCTTTCATCAACTTTTCAGGATATTAATGACAGGGGCAAGGTCTCAAGAAAGTTTATACGTGTGTTGGTTTGCTTCATGTGGGTTATTTCTAAATAAATGAGCTTTGGTTCAATTTAGGGCTGTCAATCTTCTGTGTTATTTTTATGTGATTTAAAATGAGACAGTAGCTATATACATTTTTCACGGCCCCTTTTTAGGTAGCAGGCACAGGATGTCGACATGATGTCAGATTGATGTTGTACTCCAGCATCGTGGGGACGTTGCATTTTTGTTTGGACATGAAAATTAGGTTGACGTCAAAATTCAATGTTAGGCTCGACGTCAGTGTCCAACCTAAAATCTACCAAATATCCACGTCTAATGATGTTACAGCCTGATGTTTTGTGGACGTTACCACTATGAAGTCTATCAGACATTGGATTTTGGTTGTCATACCTGACAAATAAATATAAGTATTTGACATCAATATGACGTTGATTTAAGATGTTGGCTCGACGTTGGATTTTTGGCCACTTTCCAATACAACCTAAAATCAAACAAATATCAACGTCATTTGACATTGTTATTGGACGTCAAAATAATGTTGTCTTTAAACACTGGCTAGACATTGAATTTTGATCGCCTGACGTCACAACCTAAATCTAACCTAATATTAACCTGCTGGGTAGTAGCAGCTTCATGGCATTTATTCAACAATGTGCTGGAAACATTCCTCAGAAATGTTGGTACATGTTGATATTAAAGCATCAAACATTGCTGCCGTATTTTTACATTTTTTTTTTTAGGCTGCACATCCATGATATTAATCTCTCATTTACAAATCCCAAGGGTGATCTTTTGGGTTGACATTTGCTGACTCTGGAGGACATTTGAGTTTATTGAACTCACTGCCATGTTCAGACCACTGTTCGTGTCTGAGATGATTTGAGTTTTGTGACGTTGTGTACGTTAACCTGAATAACAATAGTACACTGGTCATATAAAAGAATAGACATGGGCAGCAACAATATTTGACTAGGCTGTGGACTCAAAGCAATGGCCAATTGGTACAAAAGGGCCAAAAGTGTTCTCCATGCCATTACACCTGCTGAACTATTGGGTAAAGGCAGGATAGATCCATGCTTCCATGTGGTTTGTGAGATGTTTTGACCCTTTTGACTGACCATTTGAATAACTGACCATTTGAATATCAAAGCAAAATTTGAGAATCATCACATCATACAGCCATTTCACATCTTCTGTTGTCCAGTTTTGTTAAAGAAGGTAAGCTAAAACATAACAACAAAATTCTGTTATTAATCACCCTCATGTCATTTCAATCTCCTGAGAGGTTCATCATCTGAAAACAAAGGAAGATATTTCACATGAAATCCGAGAGCTCCCTCATCTTTCATAAACGGCAACAGCTTGAGATGTTCAAAGCCTCGATAAAGAACCAAAATGTTGTCAAAACATGCAGTGTGACTTCAGGGGTTCAACTGTAATCAAATGAAGCTCCATGGTTTTTGTGTGCCAAAAAAATGCTAAAAAAAGACTTTGCCAATGTCTCTCACATCAGATCAGGATGTGCGTTTACTACAGACAATAAGATGCTTGCGTGTTGCACTGATGACTCTATTGGAAGTACATCATTAACACCCTTACCTGACCAAGAAGAAAATATATAGTTGGACATGTTTACAGTATTTTCTGGTGTACAAAAGTGTTCTTGGAGCTTTGTATGATTACAGTTGAACCACTGAAGTCACATGGAGTGTATTGACAATGTTTTCTGTACTTTGAATGTCTCATAACCCTTGCTGTTTATGGAGGGAGAGAGAGAGCATTAGAATTTAATCAAAAAAATGTTAATTTGTGTTCTGAAGTTGAACAAAAGTCTCATGGTTTTGGAATATGATCTTAACATAAGCAATTAATAACAAAATGTAATTTTTTTTTTAGGTGAATTAATCATTTGTGGGTAGCACAATCGCCTCACAGCAAGAAGGTCGCTGGTTCGAGCCCCAGCTGGGTCAGTTGGTATTTCTGTCTGGAGTTTGCTTGTTCTCCCAGTGTTTGCGTGGGTTTCCTCTGGGTGTTCCGGTTTCCCCCACAATTCCAAAGACATGCGGTACAGGTGAATTGGGTAAGCTAATTGTCCATAGTGTATGAGTGTGTATGGATGTTTCCCAGTGATGGGTTGCAGTTGGAAGGGCTTCCGCTGCATAAAGAATGTGCTGGATGGGTTGGCGGTTCATTCCGCTGTGGCGACCCCAGATTAATAAAGGGACTAAGCCGAAAAGAAAATGAATGAATGAATGAATGATAAACACCATTCTGAATCTCCATGTTTTAGCTGCACTGTGTGCTTCTACCATAATTGGACACAATTGAACAATTTAGCTGATTCAGGGTTTTAAAAGCACCATATTACAGTTTAACAAGTGTGAGCAGCGTTCTCTAGATCCTACAAAATGGTTCCTGCTGAGGTACATTCAAATTAAATACCAGAAGCGTAGCTCTAAAGCCAAACTGGGAAGAAAGTTAGACTCCTAAATGAGATTTCACCAGTTAACACTGTGGTTAGGTGATCTGGATGCAGATTCCAATAGCAAATGTTATATTATTTTTACACAGTGGTTTAATATACAAGCTTGCATTTAAATAAGTGCAACAAAATAGCTTTCCTGTTCAAATCTGGCTTTTTTCCCAGCAGTTTGCTCCTATTTGCTCAATTCTGCCACTGTTCGCATGTACAGATCACATTTCATATTGACCTTTGTGACTGTGATCGAAACTTAAAATGTGTGACTGCATTGATATTTTTGTAGATAGAAACTTTGTCTGCCAAATCAATATTCCACTCATGTTTTTCACACTTTTACACACGCTAAAAGTAATTTTAGAGCCCCCACTCTTGCCTAGTGGCCCCTCAGCTTTCCAGGTGTTCGTGTGCTTTCGCATGTCATGTTAGCTGTGGCTTTGTAGTTAAGGTCATGTCTGAGAATGTAGCGTGTGAGAGAACGGCAGGCATTGGTGCTGAATGAGGTTTGCAGCAGATTCCAGTAGAGATGTGAAACTCACACATGCTTGCATACCGTGCCAAACGTAGATCGATTAGAAATGTCAGCTTTAGACAGTGTGTCACTACAATAGTGCAAGAATTACTGAAAGCATTTTCTCCGCATTGCAGGTGTACAGATGCACATGTGTGCTGTTGTGGTTTCTCATGTAATTTTATATATATATATATTTCTTGTCATCTGAAGTATGAATGCAAGATGTTGAAACAGGTGTTTTTTTTTTCAGGTGTGATGGATGAAATGGGTTGATCGAGGCAGCGATTCTTGGCATTTTTAGTGTGTTTTGATTAACACATGACCAAAAATGCTTCTATAGGTTTATTTGAAGAGATATGTTTTAAAACATAATTAGTCTGCAATTACACATAATTTACACAGGCTTAATGGACACAATACTAGCTGGAATATGAGTAAGGTGACATCACATGACCTTTGTGTCAGGACAATAATGACTAATGCGCTGTCTAAACTTGAATATTGATTGTGCACTTGTAGTGTACAGCAGGTCTTAAAGATATACTGTACTTGGCCACAGAATAAAATAATGAAAAGTAACTGTGACTTTTTCACAATTATGACCTTCAGTTTGAGTTCACATCTCACAATTCTGACTATTCTTCTAATAATTCTGTGTATGCATGCTGCAATTCTCTATGAAGTACCTTCATTATTATTACTACTGCTACTACGACTACTACTACTTCTACTACTACTACTACTACTACTACTACTATTATTTATATATTTTAGTTAAATACTTTTACATTGTGTATTTTAATCATATTTTAAAGAAAAATTTGCAAAGTGCAAAATACGACAATAGGGCCCAAATATCAGGTAAAAAATAAGCGAGAGTAAGCAAAATTATTAGCCATCCTGTGAAATTTTAATTCGTCCAAGTAATGTTTAATGGAGCAAGGACATTTTCACAATATTTGCTGTAATATTTTTTTTTTTTTGCCTGGAAAAAGTCTTATTTAAATCAGTTTAAAAATACCAATATTATTAACCCCTTTAAGAAGTTGTTGTTGTTGTTGTTGTTCATTCATTCACTCATTCATTCATTTTCTTTTGGCTTAGTCCCTTTATTCATCAGTGGTCGCCACAGCTGAATGAACTGCCAACTTATGCAGCATATGTTTTACATAGCGGATGCCCTTCCAGCTGCTGGGAAACATCCATACACACTCATTCACACACATACACTACGGACAATTTAGCTTAGCCAATTCACCTATACCGCATGTATTTGGACTTGTGGGGGAAACCGGAGCACCCGGAGGAAACCCAAACTCCACATGCCAACTGACCCAGCCGAGGCTCGAACCAGCGACCTTCTTGCTGTGAGGCGAGCCCCTATTATTATTATTATTATTATTATTATTATTATTATTATCATTTTGACTGACTACAGAACAAACCACTGTTTTTCAACCTTTCTAATTACCTAGTCAACCTAATAATGTTTAAACATTTAAATAGCACTTTAAGCTGAAGACGAGTATGTGTATGATCACCTAAATGTCCATTAATTTTAAAATGTTTTTATTTATACATGTCATTTATGACATTCCATATGAGTTCAGATGCTGTTTATGTAGGCGGGAGACCAGTTGGGTCAGAGTCTATGGGCGTTTGACACACAGCCATGGAAGAATGAAGTGTACTGTCTGAAACCCACATGGACGACCAAGACCACTTTCACTATATCTCAGTCACGCCTCTCACTTTCGTTCTCCTTTTCATCCTCCTGTCATTTCCATCCTCGCTGTTTGCATATTTTCTTATTGTTTTCCCCTTACTTACTGACTGAATGACCCAGTTGGGTGGTCGCTAATTATAGTCCTAAAGGAAGTGGTTAAATGCTGCTTACAATGTTACTACAGTCATAACTCACATTTTTAGCCTGAATGGAGGCTCAGATTCACCAAAGAAGTGTCTTTCTCACCATGGCTGCATTTAATTGATCAGAAATAGAAGAAACTTATTAAATAATATTACAATTTTAAATAGCCGTTAAATAAACTGTGACGCAAAGCTTGATTTTTAGCGTAATTGCTCCAGTGTTTCAAGTGATCTTCCAGAAGTCATTTTAATTTGATACTGAAACATTCATTACAGTGCTCTGATTTCCCCCACTGTCCAAAGACATGCAGTATAGGTGAATTGGGTAAGCTAAATTGTCCGTAGTGTATGAGTGTGAATGTGTGTGTGTGTATGGATGTTTCCCAGTGATGGGTTGCAGCTGGAAGGGCATCTGCTGCATAAAACATATGCTGGATAAGTTGGCGGTTCATTCCGCTGTGGTGACCCCTGATAAATAAAGGGACTAAGCCGAAAAGAAAATGAATGAATGAATAAACTATAGCCTGACTTTTTTTGTGTGTTTATTGTGTTTTTACACTGTTATTTTATTACAATTGCAAAACACAGTGAGTTATGAGAACGTCTGCCTCAAATGGCCATAACGAATTTTTGCCTAGAACCCCTGTACATATAAAAGTAAAATAAAGTAAAGGTTAAATTGACCAAACACATTATATACACTATATATCAGTGTAGGCTAGAAGCCCGGTGGTGGAATAAGTACTGAAAAATCATACTTGAGTAAGAAGTACCATTATTTGGCCAAAAATATAGTGCAGGTAGAGTAAAAGTATCTGTTGTAAATATCACTCAAAGTATGAGTAAAAATTAGCCATTTTAAAAATACTCAAGAGTAGCGAGTATTGCACTGTGAAAGATTGATGCGTAAGTGCATATTGTGCTGGGATGTGTAAACGTAACATTCTGTAGTGCTTTTAGTTATTGTTTAAGGCCGTTTGGCAATTTCAGTCATCATTCAGCCAACATCCTTCATTTTCTCATCAGTGACATGCAGTCTCTGGGTCACTGCGTGTAAAGATTTTAGACATCTTCTTGAACACTTTTAATGCTTCTAAATAGTTTGCTGCATCTATAAAGCGCCCATGTCTTGAGGTAGTTCAGTGTGATGCAATTTAATTTCTATGTGCGGTTTGATTGGACAGGAATTGCAGAACTGATTTTTCTACTTAGCCAATGCCCATAGACAAGAAAAAAATTAAGTTGTGACTTCAGGTTGGAGGAAAATAGTGGAGTAAAAGTACCGATACAGCACTAAAAATATATTTAAGTGAAAGTAAAAGTACACATTTTTAAAACTACTTAGTAAATTACAGTTCCTGAGAAAAACTACTCAATTACATAAATTTGAGTATTTGTAATTTGTTACTTTACACCACTGAAGAAGCCATAGTTTACAGTGAATTTATTACAGCTATGGGACATTGTTTGGCCTAAATCCTCCTTAGTTATTATAAAATCACTGTAAATCATAGCTTCTTGGAGATTATTAATTTTGTAAAATCGCATACTGTATATGTAGAAAGTTTCACAAAACAAAGCAAATAAATAATACGTTTCTTTAGCTCGGGATGAATAGTATGTAGAGCATTTTGCAACAGCTTCGACCACTACTCAACCAATCAGAATAAAAGACTGGGATTTTGGAAGAAAATTATTAATTTCTTATGACCTAAAATGACTGTTTTAGTGTGTTTTTAAATTTAATTTGCAGGAATATTTGTAGCATTTGTAGCGTTTTTTTTTTTAGCATTCAACTGATGGTTTTTGTATTTATATAAAGAAAACACAGAGAAGCAAAGAGAGAAACTTAAGGGTTTACATCCTAACCCTATGAAGTCTACTGCATCATCTTTGATACATTAAGGACCGTATTCATTCATTCATTCATTCATTTTCATTTCGGCTTAGTCCCTTTATTAATCTGGGGTCGCCACAGC
>CAIGQW010053582.1:1495513-1510809 GCA_903798125.1 Danio choprae
CACACACACACACACACACACACACACACACACACACACACACACACTAAAGCAGTCAGGCACACTGATGAATAAACCCAGACCTGAATCATCTCTGCTTGATCATATCTTTGGATTGTAGCTTTTCAGGCTGCTTGGCTTCTGGAAAGCTGAGTCAGGATATTCTCATACGCATCGACTTCACCTATCTGTCCATCTCCCTCTTATTTTGGTCTGCGTCCAGACTCTTGCTGTGTTGCATCTAGACGCTCGGGCCAGATCTGAGCTGTTTGGCTGGAGCTCATGCGGCCGCGGGGGATTTTTTTTGCCTGCTGTCCAGAGGCTGTAAATACCAGCAGAGCAAGAGTAGTTTATTTACTCTGGCTGAGACTCGGCAGAGAGAGAGAGAGAGAGAGAGAGAGAGAGAGAGAGAGAGAGAGTTTGATAATCCCTCTTCTCTGTGCCTGAGATCCAGCCCTGGAGGAGCAGAGACAGTGATGAATAGAGATGCAGATAGAGATGATAGCATGATCAATCTGCTCAATCTCTCTCTTTCTGCGTCCCGAGGAGATGCTTGACTGACAGCAGACTCACAGCTGTGAACAGAGCTGCTTCAGGTGCTGAGGACAGATTGAGTTTTACAGATGACTGTTTGTGTCATTATGGTTACATTTATATACACAGTGATCAAAGCACTTCACACTTCATAAAAACAGGGATTGAATATTTATTTATTTATGGGCATTTTGTGGAAGTCCATTTCTACACTCCAGGGCATGTTAGGCTTTCAGGAAGTGAGCAAGCTGATGCAGCTGCTAAGGACCCTTTAAAACAAGTGGTGAACAAATGGCAAATTCCTCCTTCAGAGATGAGACCTTTTATCAATGTTTACATTTTAAATAAGTGGCAAGAGGAGTGGGATGCATTGAAAAATAATAAACTGTATGAAATGCAACCTGAAATCTCAAACAGAATTTTAAGACATTTTAAGACTAGAATTGATCAAGTGATTTTTCCCAGATGTAAAGACATTACCCATTTCTACACCACAGCAAACAAAAAACAAACAAACAAATAAATAAAAAAATAAACAATCAATAGATAAATACACAAACAAACAAATAAATAATCAATAAATAAACAAATACATAAGCAAATAAATAAATAAATAAATAAATTGAAAAATTGTTGAAAATAGTGTGTGAACACTCCTTTCAGCACCTTATAAAACACCTTCACCCATACTTGATAGTTTAAATCTCGTAGTCCTTTTTGGTGACATTTTGATCAAACTAATTAGTTGGTTGATTTACATTTGATTCCATTAATTACATTTTCAATAACAATAAAATGTTTAGGTTAATTAGTACTAGGGGTGCTAATTTCCATGCAAATTCCTATGATCAAAAAAAACCCATATCTATCTCTCTCTCTCTCTCTCTCTCTCTCTCTCTCTCTCTCTCTCTCTCTCTGAGCATAGTAATTAACTAGACATTAATCGATTTATCATTAACCTTAATAATACAAGATGTGTCTGATTTAGTTTCTCATTGTCACTGGCATGGCTACAATTGCAAATTATATTAATTCTGAAAAAATGTACAGTTAAATAAAAAAAACACAACAAAAGGGTGCATATGGAATCAGAATAACCAAATAAATAGATGAACAAATGAAACAAAATGGAAAACCTACTAAGGATGTTCATTTCTACATAAATAAAAAAAATAAAATGAGAACCAGTAAAGAATTCTCTTAATTATCACAAACATCTCAATATCCTTTAAATGCTACTGTTAAGTCAATGATTGAAGAAAGGATCCCAGACTTTGGAAAACTTTTAATACACTTTGTATTATTAAACCTTATCTTCTCTAAGACAGGCCATCTCAACAAGCTCCAAAAAACATGGGGGAGCAGTGGATTCCCACTCCTTCAGTATACAGCAATTCTCTTGACCACAACCAATGTGCGTTAATGCCAACAGCACATAATCAGGCAATGACGAAACTGTATCAGAGTAGCCTGGTCTTCTGCCAATACCTGTGAAGTTTCTAGTTTCATCAGCACCTTGACATTAATCACAAACTGGAGGTGGTGCTGGGTAGATCTTAATGAAGTTTGACTTTAGAATAGTAAAATCTGTGTACAGTTTTTAAACTGGGTTAACTGAAATTTTGCATTGCTATTTATTCACTGCAGGATTTCTGCAGATTTTTACATATACAGTACTGTGCAAAAGTCCTAAGCACTATACCAGCTTTGTTGGCCTAACACTTTTGCACAATATATAATCAATCAGTAATTTTATTAAAAACAAACTGAAAATATAGGAAATGTGTACATAAAAACAACAACAGCACAACATTTTCTCTTCAAGCAAAAGTCTATGTTTATTGTGACTTCCTTTGACACCAAGTTTGACTTGACACAACTTGACACAGCTTGAAACGTTTTGTTCTAATTGTCCAGACATTTTGTGAAATAATGTGCTGTGTGACATCAGGTTTCTTTTAGCACTTTCCGGAGTTCTTCTCTAGGTTTAGAGTGTCATATCTTTCTTTTTCTGTCCAGGTAATTAAGTGAACTTAATCAATTTGTCAACCCAGGCTCATCCTGCTTACATAGTCCTATATACATTTCTGGAGAGTGGCAAATACATCCCAGGAGGTACGTTTTTATTTCAATTTTATTTTTTTGCAGTTTTTGTTTTCACAAATTCACCAGAGGCCGCTGTGTGCGCTTTTTCAGATCTCAAATTTCTCTTGCGAGTGCCATTCGCACCTGCTCTTCTTGCGTAAATTTACCAGAGGCTGCTGTTGACTGACTGACTGATTCACCCTCCTCCTTCCCTAAATCCAACCGATAGTGTTTTCAGAAGCACTGATTGAGTTCCTGGGCACCACCATCTCTCAGGATCTGAAGTGGGACATTCACATAGACTCTATTGTGAAGAAAGCCCAGCAGAGGACTGTACTTCCTCCGTCAGCTGAAGAAGTTCAACCTGCCCCAGGAGCTGCTCGTACAGTTCTACTCGGCGGTCATCCAATCCATCCTCTGCACTTCAATCACCGTCTGGTTCGGCTCAGCTGCCAAAACCGACCTCCGCAGACTACAGCGAATAGTCCGGACAGCTGAACGAATCACTAGCACTACCCTTCCTACACTTCAAGAACACTTCATGTGCACTGGAAGCTTCTGTAGCCAAAACAAATTCCTTGTGTGTGTAAGCACACTTGGCAATAAAACCCATTCTGATTCTGATTCTCACCCTGATATTTTCTTTTTTAATTTTTTTGGCTTTTGTTTTTGTCTTACCTACTTTTTGGAACTATTCTTTGCCGGACTCGAACCCCGTCGTCACGGTCAACTCTTCTCTGCGTCTCAAATCCTCTGACGTACAAGGTGAGCCACTAGACAAACTGGTAACAGTGGAAAAGCCATCCATACTGAGGTAAGCGGTCAGCTGGTAAGCGCGAAAAGGAATGGCATCATACTGGCCTGTAGCATTAAGTTTAAAGACAAAATCAGCCATACGTTCCTCTGGCTACATAATTTGTGATCTCCAGAAATGTATATAGGGGTATGTTTTCAGAATGAACCTATGTTGCAATTTGTGTTGGGACAACCTAAAGGAATTGTGTGGAACAGAGCATTTTTCACAGTGTATATCCATTATACCATCAGTAAAATAACAGATTTAATATTTTCCTAAAACTTTTGCACAGTACTGTACATTAAAGTTGCAAAGGCAAAGTACATTATACATAAGTGCAGAGCAGATTGTTGGTCTGACATGTGTGGACAGACCTGCAGGAGTGATGGATGGGAACCTGCCAGGTGATTTATGTAGGAGAGGAAGGGGGAGGGTTAGTTAGGGTAGGGGTACGTCCACATTAAACACACGTTTGAACCCTGCCAGAGGCCCTGCCGTCCCCTTGGATCTTTGAAGTCTTGAGAATAAGTGGTCTTTAGGGGCCCTGTTTGCAGAGGCAGCAGTGGATCTTTCAAGAGGTGTGTGCATTACAAAACCTGATCAAATTGTGTTTTGACATCATATATGGCTTTTGTGTGAGTCTTACTGTATTTGTGGATCTTTGTTTATAAGAACTCTGTCAGAGAGTATATAATTGTGCTGTGTTCCCAAAATGGGTCAAGTGACTCTCTACAAGTCACCAGAAATTCATCAATCATTTTTATATGATGGATTGGTTGGTCCCGCAGCACACAACCCAAGTGTGCATCATGAGATTGTTTCCATCTCTTGCTCTGCTCTTCATCCGTGGCAAATGCCTATGGAAAATTCCAGGCTAATTGCTGTGATTTATGCAAAATGTTAACCTTCAGTCCATCTGGAAAAACATCAGGATCTGTTTACGGAATCTGGAGTGGATTTTTTTTTTTTTAAGGAAATGTGGCAGAGAAATAGGTGGAGAACAGGGAATCACTTGGACAAAAAAGATCATTAGTCATTTTTAGCAAAAGCATAAGACAGGACATCCAGACAGTTCTTCCTTGTGTCATTGTGGTTAACTGATAAGTTCCTGCCTCTTTTGGGATGTGAGAAGAGATGTGAAGGGATTTTACTTGCTGTATCACTGGCAATACACCCATCTGCCAAATATCAGCCAATCATGTAGGAGGAAATCAAATAATATTTTAATATTTTAGCTTCATTATAATGTATATTTTATCATGTCTTTATTAACTTATACTATATATACAAATGTATTGAGTTTATGCCCCAAAAAAGATAACAAAAAGA
Organism: Danio choprae; assembly: GCA_903798125.1. Lineage (NCBI taxonomy): Eukaryota > Metazoa > Chordata > Actinopteri > Cypriniformes > Danionidae > Danio > Danio choprae. The sequence continues at coordinate 1,500,258 of CAIGQW010053582.1, forward strand.
AATGTGTCATGAATGTGAGCTCGTGTATAAATGATCCCAAAAACGCTTCCATTTCCAGACGCATCAGATACAGGCTGTTTCATGCACTAAGCTCATCCCAGCTCTCTGGAAGTGTGTGTGTGTGTGTGTGTGTGTGTGTGTGTGTGTGTGTGTGTGTGTGTGTGTGTGTGTGTGTGTGTGTGTGGGCGGATGAGCCCTCAGCGAAGTCAATAAAACTGAAAGCACCGGAAAAGATTTACTTATAATAACAACCCACAACTATATTAGGTTGTTTAATCTCATTTCAGTGCTGCCGGTAGTGTTGCATTTTAATATTGTGAAATTGCTTGGGTGCTGGCGCAGTTGTTGATGGTAAGTTTATTCCTGTCAGTCTGACATGGTTCTAAAGGTGTTGTATTACATACTTTATACTGTACTACCTATAAATAAATATCTAAATTGGATTTTTTGCAGTGATGCCATAAAAGAACCATTTTGAGTCCCTAAAGAATATTTCTGTGGAATTATCAAGGCCATTAAAGAACCTTTATTTTTTTTAAAATGATGGATATATAAATAAGTTTGATATTCTTCTAAACACTTATGTACTTTATTTTATTCACACACACGCACGCACGCACGCACGCACGCACGCATATATGTATATATGGTTGACCTGCTTGTTTGAATGACGTAAACTCTGACTTTCTACACTTTTCATATATTGAACAGAAAACAATTTAATCGTACTTTATTTTAAATCTAGAATTGACACTATTAACAAACCATTAACTAAGATTTTTAGCTCAAACTAGTAATTAGCTGCTTATTAATAGTTAGCAAGGTAGTTAAGTTTAGGTATTGGATAGGATTAGGGATGTAAAATAGAATCGTGGTTTATAAGTGCTAATAAACAGCTAATATCTTAATAATAGGAAGGTAATAAGCCAGTAGTAGTAAATGATGTGAATTGTTACTTAAACTAAAGAAAGTGTTACCAGCAAATTTGTTTTATTAGTTAATTTAAATCAATGGAATGGGTTTTCAAAGTTTACGATTTTGAACATGAATACAATATTATCTGTGTAAACTACAGTAAAAAAACTAACTAAAACTATTATTGTGAAATGAGTACTGTGTGTGTTTAGTCTATAGACTTTGTCACAAGGAGGAGATGTAAACGGTTCCAATTGCAAGTAAAAGTTTATTAGCCGTATTACCCGGTACAATATACAAGAAACAAAGGCTGACGGCAACTCTGATAGCATGGGATGCAAGATAACTCACAAGTCCTGGGGAACAGCAGAGCAAGACCTGAAAAAGAGGAACAAAGATGAACGACTGAATGCCGAAAGGTGAGAAACAGAGTAAGTAGATCTCAATAATGGGCAGGTGGTCCCACTGATTAGTCAGCTGACTGAAACGTGCACCATCAAGGAAAGGTAAACAAACACAGCCATGCGACAGACATAACAACAGAAGGAGAACATGGATATAGTGGAAAAACTATAGCATTTTATTTATATATATATATATATATATATATATAACACTATAACTATACACAACCTGACAAATGTCTTGTCGTTGATCCCAGTTGTAAGAGCAACAAATAATAACTTGATTTCTAGATTTTTCAGATAAATCATCTGTTGAACTGCATGCCAATTTTCACAAATACTGCAGAAGTCCTATTGGAACCCACATGGACCCAAGATTCTCACAGTAATCAGTCAAGTTTGGTGAAGGAAAAATCATGGTTTGGGGTTACATTCAGTATGGGGGCATGCAAGAGATCTGTAGAGTGGATGGCAACATCAACAGCCTGAGGTATCAAGACATTTGTGCTGCCCATTACATTATATAGTGCTCCTTCTCATACTTCAGCTTCCACATCAAAGTTCCTGAAAGCAAAGAAGGTCAAGGTGATCCAGGATTGGCCAGCCCAGTCACCAGACATGAACATTATTGAGCATGTATGGGGTAAGATGAAGGAGGAGGCATTGAAGATGAATCCAAAGAATCTTGATGAACTCTGGGAGTCCTGCAAGAACGCTTTCTTTGCCATTCAAGATGACTTTATTAAGTTATTTGAGTTATTGCAGAGATGTATGGATGCAGTCGTCCAAGCTCATGGGAGTCATACACAATATAAATTATTTTTCCACTGCACTTTTATATTCTATACTGTACATTATTTTTGTTAAGTGACAAGACTTTTGTCTAAGCAAAGTCAGACCTTACTGTCCTAATTAAGTAATTAAAAATTTGCTAAATTAAGCGTAATCTAGAGGCCTTTGCATTTCGTAAAGCCACTTCTGTTACCAAATGATCAACTAGAAGTCAAGTTATTATTTGTTGTTGTTCCTAAAACTTGGATAGGCGACAGGACTTTTGTCAGGTAGCGTATAACAAAACATGACGACAAAAAATTGATCCAACACTTTTTGGTACCATTGCACCCTTTTTATTTTTGTATTTGTCTATGTCCCCCCCCACCAAGTTTTTGTATTTCAACATGATGTCTAGTCTGTGTAAATGAAAAGCAGCCCCTCTAAATGTCCCCTTGACCACACGTCACTGTTGGTAAGGGGCTTTAGAGGTGTGTCTCATTGAGTGTACAATTTCACAGCTGTCCTTCAGGGAAGCTGAAGAATAATTCCTGGAAAATCTGGAAGTTATTTTAATGATTAACAGATAGAGGTCAACTGTAAAAGGAACAGTCAGTGTTCTCATTAGAGCGACTGTTTTTCAGCAGCATAAAGTCAGAGCTCTCTCAACATAGTGAGCCGAGAGTTTTGATAAGAACTGTGTATTTTTTTTTAATGGACCCTTTTCACATTTACTGGTTTCTCAGTAGCGGAAGTCATCATAGTTGGGTAAACCTAGAGCGCAGTGAATGGGAGAGCGCAACATTTGTTTTGTTTTTTACAATCCTATTTGCTGAAATAATAAAAGAAAAACCTCACAATGGTGTTATTAAGACTTTCAGAAAAAGTTACAAAATTGTGTGAGACTGATAACAGCAGCCAGTAGAGAGAACAACGTCAAATTTACTGTCCATAGATGCTGCATTTCATCAAATCAAATCTAACAAAATAACTTACGATAACAGTCCAAAAATTACTAGCCCAAATTTATGTGTTTAAGAAAAACAACAATTCTAAAATGGTTGAAATTTACATAGTTTGTCATTTTCTCCCCCAATATTTCGCATGAATTTAAATGTATTATCTTTCTATTTGTAAAGACATTTGGTGACTAAAATATTTTTTTAATAAATATATCCGTTTAATAAAGCTGTTTTGTTCAAATGCACCCAAATATATGACATATATTCACTGAAAAAGGGATCAATATATTAATTTTTAAAATGGGGTGTACTCAGTTATGCTGAGCACTGTATAAATGGACATGCGTTTTAAAAAAAACTAATCAAAATATTAAAAACTTTCAAGAATTTAAGATTGCGATGAGCATTAAAAATGTCATAACAGTCTTGCGAAAAGGGTCCAATGTGAAAAGTATAATAAAAAGAAAACCCCGCTCAGAATTAAAAAAAAAAAAACAGAGTTTAGCTTTTTTTTTTAATGGCTAATACCATAATTTTGATGTCATAATTGACCTAACTGACGTATCTCACTTTTGATAACTGTTTTAATTATAATGATCTATGACTTTTATAACATATAATTATAATATTAATAATGATATAAATCTCATAATTGTGTTTTATAGGTCATAATTGTAATTAAATACACAGTTCTCTTAACTGTGATTTAGTGTGTGTTGAAATGATCAGATGACAAAGTCAGAATCATTATTGAAGACAACAGTTTCCATTATTATGCCTTTTTCCGGGATTGTGCCTTGTATCATAATAACATTAACTGATCTTACTTTTGACTGTCATTATCATAACCTGTCTATCATCATAATTTCCACCTATTTATATTGTAACATGTTGAGCTGAGAGTTTTAAAGTCTGTGTGGAATCAAAATGTACAATGTTTGTTTTGATAGCCCACATTATTATTCTTTAGGTGAACAATTAATCTGTGTAGGTTTAATGCACTGAAAAAACAAAACGTCTGCTTTGGTAATCATCGATCAAAACCTATTTATAATCGCGTTTTGGAATGGCGTCTTTCTCTTTTGACGTCAATATGACAGTTTTAGTCACAATATTCTTAACCATCTTTACATAATTGTTCTCACTTTTAACTTAATCTTTTTGACTTTTGATGGTCATAAATATTATGCCGTATATAATAATTATTGCTTAGTATAAATTGCAATTATGACAATATTATCACAAAAACAATCTTCTCTGTCCTTGTGGCTGATTTCAGACAAACGTTTAATTTGAAATGTGATGCAATTATAAACAACTTTTGAAATAACCATAAATTTGAGTGTCATGATTATGATCAGAGATAAATTGACTAGATTTATTCATTCCTCCTTTGGTAGATTTTAGATCTTATTTTTCTTAAATAATTAACAAAAAAATAGGCTTTTTTGCTTGTTTGTCCATTTGATTTAGTTTGTGCTGTTTGTTTTTGTTTGTTCGTTCTGTGCTGCATTTTTTTCTTTTACTGTTTCTTTCAGTCATGCAATTTTGCAATGCCATGTGGCGATTGATTTATTTGTTGATTGATTGACTGCATGAACTATCCTTTTAATTCTATAAGTTGTTGTCAATATTATGCAAACAAACTGCTTAAGTAATACTTGTTCAAGAAATTACAAAATATTTCTACAGCTCTAAAGTTTCTGGATATAGTATGTCAGACAGCAGGACACAACACACACACACACACACACACACATATATATATATATATATAACTTCTCTAATACAGTGTGATAAATGTATTTTTGAATACATTGTTTGAGTATTGTTGAATTTTTGCTGTTTCTTCATTTCATCTGAATTATTCCACAATGAGGAATACATACTTCTTATTGGCAGGCTCTTCACATTCTCTGGCTCTGAGCCTCTCAGCACAGGTCACAGTTGACTTTGAGACTCTGAGCTAAAGAGACATTCAGATCTCACAGTGTTGCTAGTCTGCCACACGATTTCTTTTTCTGTCTGCTTCCTACTGTTCATACAAGGGAAATGCGGAATAGTTTGAATGGGCTATGTCTGTGTTATTAACAGTCAGCATATGAAGACGGCAGACTAATTCTATATAATCTTCCTGGAATATTTATAATATGAGTGAATGCGTACATGCATACAGATGCAGAAATATCTCAATTTATTCAAGATGAATCATAGAGGAATTCATTGTAGTGAATCACAAGTTAGTGTTGCTTTCTCTGTGATAGCAGTGCTACTCCTGCTTTTACAAAGTAGTTTAAAAATTCAGCTTAAGAGTGCTTACAATGGCGACGCGGTGGTGCAGTGGGTAGCACGTTCGCCTCACAGCAAGAAAGTCGCTGGTTCGAGCCACGGCTGGGTCAGTTGGCGTTTCTGTGTGGAGTTTGCATGTTCTCCCTGTGTTGGCGTGGGTATCCTCCGGGTGCTCCGGTTTCCCCCACAAGTCCAAAGACATGTGGTATAGGTGAATTGGGTAAGTTAAATTGTCCACAGTGTATGTGTGTGAATGTGTATGTATGGATGTTTCCCAGTGATTCCCAGTCATTCTGCTGTGGCGACCCCAGATTAATAAAGGGACAAAGCCGAAAAGAAAATGAATGAGTGCTTACAATGGAATTTTGTAACCCAGGCACATTGAAATTATGTGCTTTAGACTATATATTTTTTTGTGAAACTGTTGTACTTCAGTATACATTTTACGGCAGTTTCTAGTTAAATGAGCAGCTTCAACTTTTCCCAAAAGGTTTAGGAATGTATTAATGATTGTTTTTGACCATTCTACCAACTAGAAGTGCATATGTGAGGTCTGGCTCATAGTCTCTGCTCCAATACATCCCTAATGTGTTCTGTTGGGTTGAGATCTGGACTCTGTGTAGGCCAGTCAGTTTTCTCCCCCAAATGTGCTGACCCATGTGTTTATGGATTCTGGTTTTATGCGCTGGTGTGCAGTCATTTTGGGACAGTTGGGAGCATGCAATTGTCTAAGATGTCTTGGTGTACCAAAACATAAAGAGTTTTTTTCTCAAAGGTTAGAGGTCTGTAGCAATGGACTCTGCAGTAAGTTGTCGACTTCTGTTGACTGTGCCGTTTAACATGCACTGATCCCGCTCTGCATATTTACATGACCCATCAATTTGACCCATCAATTATTTTCATCTTTGTTACAATACCACGAACAGTTGACCGTGGAATATTTAGTAGTGAGCTAATGACTTATTCAATGGATTTACTAATTATTTTTAAGGTAAGTGGTTGCAAACAATGCGTTTGGGCTGAATTTAAACTGTTCACTGTTGAGTGCACTATACTTGAATTCACTGAGCCTTTGTCATGATTGGAATACCTCAATTCAATTATTTAGAGGAAAATCTCAAAACCTTTGGTAATGTAGTGTTTATTGTTGTATTTTCACAAAACCAATTTACTAAACATTCATATTCATTATATCCATCATTAAAATAGTAAGTTTAAATTGAAAACTGGATTACTTTTTAACTGAAGAGTTAAAAACACTTCAAATATTACTACTAATTTTTGAATATGCCACTTTCGTTAAACAGACCACTGTTATGATATGTTTTGGTCCCCATTCTTCATATGTTTTTACTATAATGGCTTGTGGGCAGATTTGGTTTAATTAAAACATAATCTGGTGTAATTGCGCTGTTAGAGTGGTTCATTTGAATAAGAGCACTGTCATCTGAACTCTGAATTGCAACAAGTGGAAAGAGAGAGACCCCTAAAAAGATGGGTCTGTGTCCCCTTCCTTATAAACTCTGTTGTGATTTGACTGAAGTATGAAAGCAATACAGACCAAATACATCAAATTGAATGAAAAACGACACGCATGTCACAAGACGAGACCATAAATCTTTCAGAAAGCTCAAACATATTTCCTCATCACAGTCGTAATGTTGCCTATTACAGTTCAGTAGGAGTCAGAAGCATGTCTCTAAGAAGCAGACATTCATGTGTGTGTGATTAACCCTTTTATGACTTTTATGATTAACCCTTTTTCTTTTGTTATAAGCTCTAATTGTCTTAAAAGTGACAGTGTTAATGCTGAGTGAAGTTAACCAAATGTAACGTTTTCAAAATAAACATTAAGAAAACCAAACTACAAGTGAACAAACACATTTTGGAAAAGAGCAGCATGGACATTTTGCTAAAAATCTTTTTGGTTATTTTGTCTGTGCTTCACCGAACAACAGTGGAGCAAAAAAAAAAATATATAGTTTTCATAATCCAGATTGCATGGATCTTAAGTTGCGTTGTTGTGTTTTCAGCCACACAGTTTGATTTTTGTCATTTCTTTGTGGCTTATTATTGTATATAAAAAAGCCTTTTGTAGAAGCTTGTGAACTTCCCATAGTGTCATACACTGATGAAGAGCAGAAAGCAAACAAACACACACATGCACATACTGTACATGTAACCAGATTCTCATGCTGCATATGGTCTGCATTTGTGTCTTTGGCATCAGTTGTAATCTCCCCAGAAACATCATTGTTCAAAGACAACATACTGGAACTCTCAAGCGAAGATTTTAAAACTAATTAAGGCTTGTATTTTTCTTTTTCTCTACCGGGCTCACTGAGAAACAAAACAAAAACAGCTTCTCAGTCAAAACAGCTTCAGGTCAGATTACAGCTTTAGTTGTCTTCTCATAAACATGAGTTTCTCGGCTGAGTTTCTCATGCGTTTAAAGAAAGCAAACATTTAGATCGCTCATCGTGCTTTTATCATCATTTTCATTTTCACCAGTTGACAGTTGGACGACATGACCTTGTTTTTAGGGATGGAAGATGAATAGCATTAGAAGAGAAACATAAACTCTCGGTACCATTGAGTTCATAGAGAATATTTCCAATATGCTGCTCCGCCATGTGGCTGCTCTGGGTACTGCATTTGGGTACTTTAATTCGGACAATATGATATTCATTACTTTAGGCTATGAGATATTGTGTTTGTCAGGGATGAGGGAAATGTTTTAAAATGTTTGACCTTAAGATCTTGGTATTCTTTCCAGTTTTTCCGTTTTCATAATCAGATGGTGTCACTGATTACTGGCTCACTATACAGAGTAAACTGCATGGTTATGTCTTTTATTTGTATGTAAAATTTCATACGATCTTCATAAGATCAGAAAAGCAATATTGGAGCAAGTTGTCAAACTACTGCATAGGCCAGTTATCAAAACAAAACTTTAAAATAATTGTAACATTATTACAATGTTATAAAGAGTAAAACTAATGAAATGTAAGTGAAAGGTAAATACACAATGTAGTGAAAGGTAAATACACACAATATACAGGAGTGGTTGGTAAGACTTTAGTATGAGGAACATACATTCACTGCTTTGGCTTCTATAAACTCTTAATTTAATGCACTTTAATAGTAAAATGCGAAGTTGGGATGAGATTAAAGGTTCTAAAAAAAGGAGTCTTGTAGAATAAGGCATTAAAGGGATAGTTCACCTCCCAAAAAAGTCATCATGTACTCACCCTTTGCTCATTCCAAACCGGTTTGAGTTTCTTTATTTATTTTTTTTAACACAAAGGAATATATTTTGGAGGAACCTGAAAACCTGTAACCCTTTACTACCATTTTTTTTTGTCTATGTATTTTCTACAGGTTTGCAGCTTTCTTCAAAATATGCTCTTTTGTGTTCAACTGAAGAAAGAAACTCATAAAGGGTTACAATTACAAAATAGTAAATAGTGAGGTATGTGTTTGTTTAAATTTTGGGTGAACTGTCATTTATATATATTTTATTATTTATATTTATATATACATTTATATCATTTATAGGTAGTCTATAATAAACAGCAATATGCAAGCTAATATGCTGCAAAAACAATGCTGGGTTCCACGCAATTCCTTCATGTTGTCCCAACACAAATCGATTAAGTTAACTTAATCATTTTTTACAAATTTAAGTGGATTGAACATAAAACAATTAAGTTGTCCCAAAAAAACTTTAGAATTGTGTTGTTTCAACTCATTTTAAATCAATAGTTTGAACAGGCAGAAAAAATATATTTTTTTACAGTCTAAGTTAGTTAAAGATTAGTTAAAAATGAGAATTGTTCCCCATACAATGTTTTACAACATCCATTAAATTACATGCAGAACACCTTCTTTCAAGACTTTCAACACATCTTTGCAAATTCACTAATTAATTACTGTCGACAGGGGGGTTGTATTTTGTTGTTTGTAAATGCTTAACAGAGCGCACTCTTGTAGTGTTTCCATGTTCACTGTTTTTTAAGCTTTACTAAGATAGTGATCCAGTTAAAGCAGTTTTAAAAAATGAAAATACTAAGGGTTAAGAAAATGTAAAAATGCTACAGTAAAAATTTGTAACCTGGTTAGCAGTATGTTTCCATAATATATCTAATGAATAAAAAGTAAATTGACTTCCCAAAGTTCCCTGAATTGCACTGTTATTTTTGTTGACGTCACTATGGTTGATCCATCACTGATGTACATTATTTATAATGGGAATGAGCCAACAAAACTAAATATATTGTGACATCATCTGCCTACTTTATTTTTAATAAGGTACATAATAAAAATACATAATAAAGGTCACTTATTATAAAATAAGTGGATATGGCAACGTATCAAGTGTGCTCCGTGAAGCAATCCTTCATACACAAGCAAAACATGATCTCTTTAAAATAATGTTATTTTTACTACTATTTTCTCTCTCTCTTATTTTTTTTTTAGGTACTGCCTCCCTTGCTTCCTCAGAGGAAACACAGGAGACACATCTTTCTCTTCTCAGGCCATGCGAACCTCAGATTCTGATGATATCAGTGGAAATGCGTCTCAGATCAACTTCCACTTCAGTGTGAACTCTCATCCAGCGTCTGTCTCACCGTAAGCCCAGGAACAAAGCACTCATCCACACACTTAAAAATAACAGGGCAGCGCTGTGCGTTACTGTTGCTGTTTGTGTTTTATATAGGAAATTAAACTGAGAATCAATATCAATGGTAAATAGACGGGGAAAAAACTTGGTTGTCCTCCTCCACTTCCTCAGACACACCTAACTTAGACGTCATGTACTGAATTGCTTTTTGAAATCTGAAGTGTTTATTTAATCCAATCTTGGACAGGAATGGAACTGGAAATTGATCCTTAGTGCACAGTTTGGTTACGTTATTTAGGTGAAATATCGGTCTGTTTACAATTGGTCAGTTCATAGGTGTCATGGATTTTGTACTGTTCTCTAAGGTCCATCTAAAATGTTTTCCAATTTTTACATCAACATGTAACAGCATATTGTAGAATTAATAGGCTATTTTCTGTTTTGACCCCTTCTTCACTGTGAATAGGTGGATTGTCAAGTTAAATGCAAATGCTTAGTGGTATTGGTATGCCAACAGTTTTGCTATTTATTATTATTATTATTATTATTATTATTATTATTATTATTATTATTATTATTATTATTAT
>CAIGQW010053582.1:1510819-1521263 GCA_903798125.1 Danio choprae
ATTATTATTATTATTATTATTATTATTATTATTATTATTATTATTATGCACTGCTTCATTATGCACTGCCTCTTGAGGATTGACCACAAGTTCTCAATGGGATTAAGATCAATCTGTCCCTGATGATGAATGGCTTTTATCTCATTTTTAAGTTTTACCTCGAAGTTTTATCTAATGGTTATTTTTTTATTATATCATATTTCAACTTTTTTTTTATCATAGTCTTGACCTGATCCCATTTATCTAATTTTCATTTATCTCAATTCATTATCTCTTGTAATTATGTTGTGTTGTAATGGCTTTTATCTCAAAGTTGTATCTGATAGTCATTTTTTACTATCTCATATTTCAACTTTCTCAATTCTAATTTGTCAACTTTTTGTATTATAATTTTGACCTTATCTCATTTATCTCATAATTAATTAAATCTCATAATTTTTTACTTTTTGTATTGGAATTTGCTTCTGGTAATTCAGTGTTGTGTCGTAATGGCTTTTTATCTCATTTTGTTTTACTATCTCATATTTCAATTTTTTGTATAACAGTCTTGACCTGATCTCCTTTATCTAATTTTTATATATCTCATAATTCATTAAAACTCATAATTTAATTTTTTTGTATTAGAATTTGCTTCTGGTAATTCAGTGTTGTGTTCTAATGGCTTTTATCTCATTTTAAAGTTTTATCTGATAGGCATTTTTGTACTATCTCATATTTCAATTTTCTCATAACTCTAACTTGTCAACCTTTTGTACCATAGTTTCGACCTTATAATCTCATTTATCTCATAATTAATTAAATCTCATAAATTCTACTTTTTGTATTAGAATTAGTTTCTCGTAATTTTGAGTTGTCATAATGGCTTTTATCTTATTTTGAAGTTTTTTTCTCAGTTTTATCTGATGGTCAATTTTTGTACAATTTTTTTCACTTTGTGTCATGATGATTTTTTTTCCCCATCATGTTAACTTCTGCTAAATACTTTATGTGGGTTTTGACATTGTATTTTAAAATGATAGCTAACATAACTATTAATTTGGTGCTTCATAATTTTGACTTTCTGTCTTGTTGAATGTCAGGTTTGTCTCAAATATCTCATGATATTTACTGTTTGTCAGTTTTGACTTTTTATCTATGTTTTAATGTTTTAGATAATTTTGATGAAATAATTTAGATTTCTTAAATTACGTACTTGGTGTCATTGTTATATATTATATCATACTACTCAAAATAACTTTTTATCTCATAGTTTACATAAAATAATTCAATTAAATCTCAAACATCTCATCATACTAACAATAGGCCAGTTTTAATCACTTATCCCATATCTTGGATTTATCTCATAATTTTGGCATTTCATGTTTTTTTTCTGATAAATTTGTACTCTGTCATAGTGTTTTTCCCTCATAATTTGAACTTAAATTTGATCATTTTAATGTTGTTAAATTGTTGTCAGTTTTGACTTCAACATTTTTAATTGACTGCAATATTGTGTTTCTACTACATAGCAGAAATTAACTTTAATACTGCACAGAATTTGTTGCAACTGTCTTGCATATCACAGAAATCCAGACAGCAAAGCAATGCAAAGAGCATGAGAAACTAAACGCCTGGTGCATTTCATTTCTGGTTAATCCCCAGGACGGAACAGAAGAAACAACAGCCAAAACATCTCACTCTTTCAGTATTTATTGTTTTGTGAATCGTTTTAGTTACTGCATCATTGTAGAACAGAGGATCTCGATAAAAACCACAAAAGTGTCAGTCTCAGAGTAACATAAAGTGGTTTTATGGGTTATTGGATTCAGACATGGATTTGAGTTTGTTCTCTAGAGCCAGTGTGTGTGTTTTCATTGTTGTACCTCTGGAAACTCTCCATTGCTATGATATGAGCTTAACTCACTCCTGAAATCCTGCAGTGCCGAACGGACCACACTTTTTCCTGAAGGATTATACAGTGCTCATTCAGTTTAATGTGGCACTATTTTATGTTCTGTCTGTGTCAGAAAGAGATTAGCTGACAGTGTCAGTGTGTGACACAACGCCCCTGAGACAGGGATGATGTCCTATTGTCTAGACTGTCTTTAACTGTGCCATGACCTCTCCAGGATAAAAAATAAAAAACAGATAGCATGTTGCAGACGCCAGATATTTTTTGTTAGTGTTTAATCTTGTCCTAGAGCATTTGAGTCTGAGAATTTAAAGGGACATTGTTGGGGGAAAGTCTGAGTAAAAAGGTTGAATTAATCTTTCATTTGGTATTTTAATAAATAAATAAATATACAAATTGAGGTGCAGTTTAACCGAAAATAAAATTGACTCGTTTAATCACGCCTGTTTATAACTTCTTGTAATTATTGCATAAAAAAGGTCATTTGACCAAGTCTATAATAACTATAAAAAAATAAGTTTAAAATGATTAGTCATAATTATGACTTTACACCATATGATTCTTGTCATAATTATGAATGATCTGATATCAACTTACTAATTATTAATGACTTATTTATTTCAGAATTTTCATGTATTATGATTTATCCCACAATTTCACTCTTTTTTGTTCAATGTTGTTATTTCCACTTCCTAAAGGGATAGTTCACCTAAAAATGAAAATTTCTTTACTCTCCCTCATGTGGTTTTAAACTTTTGTTGAACATAAAATAATATATTTTAAAGAATACTGGTTGTTGGGACCCATCGACATCCATAGTTGAAAACAATACAATGGAAGTCAATGGGTCCCATCAAAAAACATTCGTCTGTTTCTTCTGTTAAACAAAAAAGAAGATATTTTGTTCAACAGAAGAAAGAATCTCAACAAGTGAACGGTTAGTAAAAGATGACAAAAATCTCATGTTTTGGATGAATAATCCCTTTAATTATGACTATTTAAATTAGCATTTGTAAGCATGGAGTTTGTAAAGTATTTTCCCTCAACAGCAAACAGAAGTAATGACGTCTTAATTATTTTTGTATTGATTGTTTTGTGATCTAAGGGGATACACTCTGAAACACAACAGTTTCTTTCAAACATTGCTAGTGAATTTCACAAACAGTTCCAAAAAAGTGACAACATACTTTACTTAATGTGCTTTAATGCACCTTTATGCTGTTTTAAATTTGTATCTTTCATGAAGGACGAATGGACCAATAAATGCCCCAGATTTGGTGAGTGATGACAGTTGACATTTTGGCATGTGCAGACTGCAGGAATGTTTCGGGATTGTCTGAATGGAGAGGGTGTTTTTAGAGAAACCCATCTGGAGAAAAGCCATCCATGCATTTCCCTTTAGTCCATGTGGCTTTACATGGCAATGCGAAGAGTCCATTAGCGGAGCTCACAGCAAACTGACAGAGTCAATATTAGCACAGAACACACACAGACATACAAGCAAATGAGGCACCCAGTGTGTCTTATTGATGAAGAGCAAACAGAGACACCATAAATGTTCATGTACCGAAGTAATAGCAAACAAAGGAAAGTTTGGATCTATCTAGGCTGTTTTCCACTGTGTGGAATGGTGCGGTTCGGTTTGGTTTGGTATTGCTCATACTTGGGGACTTTTGGGAATTTGTGTATCCCCAAACCCAGTATATTTAAATAGTCAGCAATTACTGCATGGCAAGCCGTTCTGACTTCTGATATTCTGCCGTTCTCAGAATTGTTGATATCAACAATTCAATTTTTGATATCAAAAAATGTAGTTGTTGATATAAAAATTTAAATAGTTGATATTAGGGATTAAATTTCAAATAGTAAAAAATATAATAGTTGATATCTGTAATTGTATTTTCACTATTTAAATGTTGATACCAAGCATTAACATTCCGACTAGTGTCATTAACAGTGTTGAGGTGTCACGCTCGGGCTGTGGGACATGAAGGCACGAAAACACGAGGTAAAACGAAACACAAATTTATTAAACACTTACTATATACACCGGTACATGAAGAAACAGGACACTCTGTGAGGACATGGGGTGACAACAGCATGGACAACAATGCAATGCAATGACAATACAATACCGGACAATGAATGAAAGAAACAGAGGGGTATAAATACATGGGACGTGATTAAACTGATTACATACGTGGGATGACACAGGTGATACAAATGAACATTGAAAACGGCGGGAAAACAGAACAAAGGAATCACATGACATCAACAAAAGCACATGGAACACAACAGAACCTGACATGGGGAAGGTTACTTTTGAAAGTAATGCATTACAATATTGAGTAACTAGTTACTTTTATGATGAGTAATGTGTTACATTACTTTTGAGTTATTTTTGCGTTACTTTTTCTGACCTGGCAGAGGCTTGATCTGCTTCAGAACTTTTATCTTCTGCAATTAACAATGCACCGTATAGCCTACACCTTCATTTACCTTAAAAAAAGACAACATTAATAAATAATATGTAGGATAATCTTATCTTCTGAGAACTTCCTGACCCTCAAGTTATATGTCGTATATACAGATTAATAAAAGTGTACAGCAACGTGTTTGCTACTTTTGTACTTTTTGTCTTATTAGTGAAGTAATATCCATTGAGACACTGTCCATTGAGACAATCCTCTTTTCCCTTTCTTTAATCCATTCAGAATAATGAGAAAGGCTCTGCCATCTTGGTTTCTGTCTGTTCCTGCATTCTCTCATTGAGCGTAGGATTCAACGTGACTGTTTATTTTAATTCAGCTATTTATTTTTTATGAGCTAATTCATTAAAATAAAAAGTAACTCACATAAAATTTTTTGAAAAGTAACTCGAATATTATTACTTAATTTTTAAAAGTAATGTGTTACTTTACTCGTTACTTAGGAATGTAATATTATTACATAACTCGCATTACTTGTAATGCGTTACCTCCAACACTGGTCATTAAATTCTTGATATCAGGTATTTACATTTTTACTAGTAACAATTTGATTATTCATATAAAAAAATATTTATGCTAGTAAGAAATACAATGCAGATATTTATGGCAAGCCATTTTGACTTTTATTTAGTCTCAGGATATGAATTATTTAACAGTTCAGTTCTTGATATCTACAATCAGCATTCAGAATTTGAAAGATTAAACTGTTAATTTAAAAAAAATGCTGATTGTTGAAATTAAGAATTACATGTCAACTAGTAACGATTTTAATTCTTGATATCAACAATGATGTCATCATTTCCAGAAATGCAATTCTTGATATGGTAAGTGCTTGATAGCAACAATTAAATTCCTGATATCTAGAATTAAATGGGGGATATCAGGAATTGCATTTCCACTAGTCATGCTGTTAATTCTACAAATCAGGAATTCAATTTTAGCTAGTAATACAATGTAGTTCTTGATGTCTATAATTGTATTTACACTAGTTAAATGTCACCATAGGCTGCCATTCAAATTTAATTGTTGATTTCAAAATGTATTTCTTGCTAGTTAAAAATCGTATTTTAAATATCAGAAATACAATTCTTACTAGTAAAGGCCTTTATTTTTCATATCGGCAATCATGTGGTTACTAGTGCAAATGTATATTCTTGATAATTCATCAATTAAAGTGCTAGTAAAAATGTAAATAAATAATATTTGGAATTAAAATGGTACTAGTTGAAATGTAAATTCTTGATATCTGTAAAAGAATTTCAACATGCTACATGTATTATTTCTGAATATAATTTATGATATTTAAAACTACTTTCTTAAAATGAATAATCACAGTCATGGTACCAGAAATGAACATTATCACTTTTACACTTTTAACATGAACATTTACTAGCAGCAATTCAGTTGTTTATATCAGCAATTTTTATTCTTGATATCAACAATTAAATGTTACTAAATGTCAACTAGTAAGACATTTGTTTTTTAGATCAACAATGACATTTGAATGGCAGCCTAAGGTGATATTTAACTAGTCAAAATACAAGTAGAGATATCAAGAATTAAATTGTTGATATTAGGAATTGAAAATGTCTCCTAAAAGGATGCAGTACTGTAGAAACTGCCACCATTTTTTTCAAGAACTGAGTCTTCAGAAGTACAAGCATTCAAATTCTCAGTGAATATGGAAACATGACCCCAGCTTAATGAGAATTACAAGCTAGAGTGTCTTTAAAATAATACACTTTCATAGTAGTAGATGGAGGAATCGACCATTTTCTTCTAGAATTCAGCCATACACTTTGAGAGTTCAGGTTAAGTCCATTTCTGGTCTGCTCATTGTCAGGATCAATTCACAGCATGATTTCTTGCTCTCGTCTTGACTTGAGCTGACTCTAAAACCTCAAAACTCACTATCAACCTATCCGTCAATGGAACTGTCCATAAAAAAAACAGTCTTTATCTCTCTCATGAAAGTTCAGCTCATGATACTTTTTTTTAGTGTGGATCATGTTTCAGGATTCTTTACCTTAGAAAAGTCTTTGAGAACCAGACACCTTGAAGACCAAAGATGTAAAAAGGATCCTGATGGTTAATTTGTTTTGTCTCAGCTTGTATTTTTGTCACTCTGCTACCCAAATGAACAGTTCTTGTCCAATGGCTATGCCTTAATTCAGCAGTTTTTAAGTAGTATTATTAGTGCACATCTGCATTGTTGACTTTCCAATTCAAGTCAAACATTGTTTTAGGTCATTACCTAAAGAAAAGCTTCTTCACACATCTCAGTAAAAACGTTTCCCTTCCAGCCTTTTTAGTGTACAGTATATGTATATTTTTATATTTAAAATTAATAGTTTTAATAATTAAAAGAAACCATGTCTAGGTATTAAGATTTGTATGCTTTATGTAATGTAAAATGATGCCTCTTTCTGAAACATGTCCCTGAAAACCCATTAAAAATGTAAATGTTATTAAAAAAACATCTACATTAGTTTTGGATTGGGAGTGCCATTATTTTATGTGAACAGTGCAAATGGTTGCACTCTGTGTGTAACTGGCACTACCTGTTGCTATTTTTATTTAAAAATAAATATTAATATTAAAAAATGCTATGTTAATGTGCAATTTTTGGTTGTAATCAGACATCCCGTTCCTTTCTTCTCTGTAAAGACTTTTGTGGCTTGTCCTGTTAACTGAAAATTGCTACCAAAAGCCATACAATGTGGTCATGTTTTACTTATTTATTTATTTATTTATTTTACCAAGTGTGTTTCTGTAAACCTAGTAACTCAGTGAGTTTTACATCAAGCACTGCACAACTAAAATAATGGCAAAACCCATAATGAATATGAATAATTAATAATGTAAATTTCTAATTGTTTTTTGCATTTCAGTAAGAGACATTAATTTACATGTTATTAAGCCATACAAACCTTAATATCAACGGTTCATTTTAAGATTGTGAATAAAATATGAATAAAATTTTACCAGATCACTTATTCATTCATTCATTCATTCATTTTCCTTTGGATTAGTCTCTATTTCAGAGGTCGCCACAGCGGAATAAACCTCCAACTATTCAAGCATTTGTTTTATGCAGCGGATGCCCTTCCAGCTGCAACCCAGTACTGGGAAAATTCACACACACTCATACACTACGGCCAGTTTAGTTTGCTCAATTCACCTTTAGCGCATGTTTTTGGACTGTGGGGGAAACCCGACAACCCGGAGGAAAGCCATGCTAACACAGGGAGAACATGCAAACTCCACACAGAAATACCAACTAGTCCAGTTGGGACTCGAACCAGCAACCTTAAGGCAACTTAAAAATAATTGAAATAATTCATAGTAATTATCAAATAATTCATTGATTGATTAGGAAGATTTTCTAAGGGAGAGCATCTGCATAAAATAGAATAAATGAATTATTAGCATTGGACAATATTCATTCATTCATTCATTTTCATTTCGGCTTAGTCCCTTTATTAATCTGGGGTCGCCACAGCGGAATGAACCGCCAACTTATCCAGCATATGTTTTACACAGCGGATGCCCTTCCAGCTGCAACCCATCTCTGGGAAACATCCATACACTCTCGATCACACACATACACTACGGACAATGTAGCTTACCCAATTCACCTGTACCGCATGTCTTTGGACTTGTGGGGGAAACCGGAGCACCCGGAGGAAACCCACGCCAACACAGGGAGAACATGCAAACTCCACACAGAAACGCCAACTGGCGAGGCTCGAACCAGCGACCAGCGACCTTCTTGCTGTGAGGCGAACGTGCTACCCACTGCGCCACTGTGAGGCCCCATTGGACAATATAATAGAGCAAAGATACAAATAAAATAAACAGCTCTTTATGGTTTTCTAAGAAATCTAACAGAAATCACATTGAAAATAAATGATCAAATGTTACATAACACTGCATAGCCTTTGTTGTATAAATAACTAAACACAATTAATATTTGTTAAAGCTACAGACATAATTTATCAATGCTTTATACCCGCTTTAAAATGTTTAGAAAGTCGCATACACTAAAAACACATGCAAATGACAAACTTTCACTCTATTATGGTTAGACTTTGCAGTGACTCTGAACTGTGATGCTGCTCAACCCTCACGTTGAATGGAATATTTTGAATGCACATATTTGATATATTGTGCAGCCCTTTTTCTGACAGACCTACTCCAATTGCATGTAAGATTACATATATACACTTCTCAACATATGGAGCACTTAGAATTTAGGAGTACTATAGAATATTTTCTATAGGAAGCTTTACAATATTATATTTGTGTATATACATTAGTTTAGTCAGTGCTAAAGCCAAATCTGGAGCTAATCTTACACGATAACGGTCCAAAATTACAACACCAGGGAAATTTCTTTTTTTTTAAAACTCAAGAGAAACAATATATGTATACATTTTTGTTCAATATTGTGCATGAATTTAAATGTATTATCTTTCTATTTCTAAAGATGTTTTGTGACTAAAATATTATCAGTTCATTAAAAAGTTCAATATTAATAGTTCATTAAATCTGTTTTGTTCAAATGCACCAAAATATATTACCTATATTCACTGAGAAATTGATAAAAATATTAATTTTCAAACTGGAGTGTACTCATTTATGTCAAGCACTGTATGTGTGTGTACAGCATGTATACCCACAGAAGTTGAGATCCAAGCTGCGGCATCACCATGCTATCTGTGATTTAGCACCAGTGAACTGAGAGCTTCCCTCTGCATTACATCATTATAAAGCTTTATAATTGCTTTGGCTGCTGGAGCCAAACTGGCTGAGCTCCAGTAAAGAAAGAAAAAAAGAAATCCCTATCAGCTCTAATGACTGGTGTTTGCTGGCACGCTCAAGGAAAACAGTTATTTTTCACTTTATAAAGCAGGGTTACGGCCTTCAGCACACACTCAGACAGTCACTGGGTCACACGAAATAAGCGGAATTGTCAGAGTAAATGATGTTTTTCGAATGTAAGATGATGAAAGACAGAGTGATGGTAAAGCGCTGGAGTGTTTGGCTCAAGTCCTGCATTCCTCAGATTGAGATGTTCATAGATCAGCACAACTGCACTTCGCATGAAGACAGGAGCTTTAAATGGGAATATTAAACAGAAAACAGACCATATAAGCCTATTATTCTCGTCATTGTATTATGACAGACTGGGGATATTCACACCAGATGTGTGTAAGTTATAACTCAGCCTGGTTTCGGTGTGAAGAGGTAATAAGTGGTGATTTGTGCAATATTAAACTGTTTAGTAGTGCATGTTTAAACCTAAAGAGCAGATCATGTCGTATTTTAAAGGATCCTGATAATTATTTTAAGGTCAGAAAACTGACATTTTTCTGTAATTTTGATACAGTTTATTTGAATCAGGCTGGGATTTAGAGGAATGATTCATGCAAAAATAGAAATTTCCCCTTAATTTCCCCATTTTTTCCCCTTAATTTCTGACATTTTACATTAAGATAGAAATGGCATCTTGTAAAGAAATTACTTTTGATCATTCAAACTAATTTGTTTTTGTGTTTATTTATTTGTATTTCTGTATTATTATTATTATTATTATTATTATTATTATTATTATTATTATTATTATTATTATTTGTTTTTTTCACTCATTGCCCTATTCATTCATTCATTCATTCATTCATTCATTCATTCATTCATTCATTCATTCATTATCATGTTATGTATGTAAAGGATGTAATGATAAAGTCAAGACAACAAATATGTTTGTTGCTTTAACTTATTTTAATTAGTCAATTTTATACAAAGTTTTACTTAATATTTTGATTCAACTAAAGAACTTAAAGGCCGCAAGAATTTCTTTTACAGTTTACAGTTTTTACATGTAAAATGCATGAGACAATGAATATATTTGAAAAGGATAGTTCACCTAAAAATAAAACACATTCCTCACTATTTACTCGATGTCAAGTGGTTCCAAACCTTCCGAACGAAGACTTTTTCCTTTTCCTTGTGAGCACACACACACACACACACACACACACACACACACACACACACACAC